>PVJH01019304.1:0-42750 GCA_004026705.1 Nesogale talazaci | reverse complement strand
AAAATGATTCAGTAAAAAAAGGAGGGAGGGAGAAAGAGGAGCTTATACCAAGGGTTCAAGAGGAAAATATTTCAAAATGAATATGGTAATATGTGTACAAACATGCTTGATACAATGATGTATTGAATGTTATAAGAGCTGTAAAAGCCCCCAATAAAATAAATGGAAAAAAGCAAAAAGAAAAAACCGTTGGCATACTTTTACCATTGAGGGCATAAAGTGGGGAGCTTTTTGACAAATTGAGCCCAAACATGGAAATGTACAGAAAATTAACAGATTTGACAATATGGAGTACTTAATTAAAACACTAAATTTATTATAACAAATAAAAAGTTATCGATGAAGATTGAATTTTACCAAACTTTCTCTTCATCTTTTTGAAATGATATTTTCCCTTTCTTTTGGTCTGATAAATGGTGTTTTATAGTGAAATTGTTTTTGATATTGAGAGATACTTACATTCCTGCTATGAATTCTATTACTTAAAAAAAAAAAAAGCAAACACCAACAACCCATCCCCATAGTCAATTCCAATTCATAGTTGGACCTTATGGGACAGAATAGGATTTCCAAGGATGTTCTCTTTATGGAAGTGGGTGCCACATCTTTATCCTATGGGATGGCTAATGGCTTCAAACCACTGACCTTGTGTTTAGCAGTTGAGCACTTTAGCATGGTGCCAACAAGGGTCCTTAAAACCATACTTGGTCAAGCAGTATTCTTGTTATTAAATATTTCTGCATTTATTTGTATTTTGTATCTTTGCTCTTAAATAAAATTAACATAGAGTTGTTTATTATCATACTCTCCTTGTCCAAGTTTACTTTTAAATTTAAACTAATTTCTTAAAAATTAACTTTTTGTTAACAAATGTTAACTCATTTGTTAACAAATGAGTTAGGGGGAGGAGACAGACCAGTCAGGCTGTAGTGAAGTCACGATGAAAAATACAACTTAGTTCTTAAAGACTTAAATACTTAAAGTTCTTAAATACAACCTCTAGTTCTTTTTTGGGGGGCGGGGCATCATTAATTTTGGTGGTCATGAGCACTACCCAGTGCTTCTCCTGAGAGCTGGATTTGAACTGCCAAGCCCGCAGGCCACAGTCCCACACTCCCGCACTCAACCACTTATGCCACCAGGGCTCAGCCCCAACATCTAGTTCTTAAAGACTTCCTTTACCCAAATATTATGATCCCAATTCTACCTTACAAATCCAGCTAGACCGGAAGAGGTACACGGGTACAAATGGGACCTGGAAATATGGGGAACCCAGGACAGATGAAGCCCTCAGGACCAGTAGTGAGAATGGCGATAACAGAAGGGTGGAGGGAAGATGGGGTAGGGAGGGATCTACACATAACCTCCTATCTGGAAGATGATGGCAAAGGAGTGGGCAAGGGGAGATGTCAGGCAGTGTAAGATAGGACAAAATAATAATAATTTATGAATTATCAGAGGTTGGGGAGGGAAAAGGAAAGATGAAAAGTTGATGTCAAAGGGCTCAAGTGGAAAAGCAAATGTTTTGAGAATGAGGATGGCAGCAGGCATGGGAAGGCTCTTGGCACGCTATATGTATGGATTGTGGTAAACGATGTACGAGCCCCCAATTAAATTATTTTTTAATTCGCTTTTTTTTTTTTGCATATGGGTTACACGTTGGGCCACTAAACATTAGGTCAGCAGTTTGAAACCACCAAAAGCTCTGTGAGAGGAAAATGAGACTTTCCACTCTTGGAATGAGGTACAGTCTATGAAACCCACAGGGCAGTTGTATCCTGTCATGTAGGGTTACTCTGAGTTGATTTGATGACAGTGATTTTTTGTTACACAGTGGGCTGCGCACTGAGCTGCTAACTGCAAAGTCAATGGTTCGAATCCCCTGGGTCTTCAGGGGGAGGAGGGGAGAGATGTGTCTTAAAGTCTCTGAAACTCACAGGGACAATTCTACTTTATCCTATAGGGCAGTGTGCGCTCACACTTTATCAGCATGCAAGCTACTTATAAAATGATCAAGTCAAAATGATCTACCAACTACAAAAATGCAAAACATATAGTTATTTGCTACATTTATTCATAAATGCATTGAGAATTCTTTATATGTACAATGTAAGTTTATGTACCTTGCATAATTGCATAAGTTCAGATTGCACAACACAGCACAGTTAACTATGTGCCTTTTCTGGTTATTGCCTGAGTTGGCTCTGATGACTTGCACTGAATGGAACGAGCCAGGGATGCATAGTCTGGACAGTAGTGGCTGACAACCAGCCTCAAGCACACTTCCAAGTGATCATCAGTGATGGTGGAACGGTACTTGAACTTAATGATCTTTATGTGGGAAAAGTAGAGCTGAATAATGCAATTAAGGTGGCAGCACATTTTCTCATGTTTGGATACTTTCCCATTGCGAGTAGGTTCCAGAACTGTTCATGCACTCTGGACTTCAGCTAACTGTCAGCTTATAGTGTCAAAATCTCCCATTGTGCATGAGAGTGATATGTTTTTGTCTTCTTCTTTGGTCCAACTCCCCCACTCATTTCAATCCCCTTTCTTTGTTTGTTTTTGTTTTTGTGGGCATCACTGCCTCTGTTGGTCGTGGGCGCTACCCAGTGATGCTCCTGAGAGCCCCCGCTGGATGCGAACTGCCAAGCCCGCGGGCTGCAGTTCCGCACTCAACCACTTACGCTACCGGGGCTCTGCCCTAATCCCCTTTCTTTAAGAGAAAAAAAAACACCAAGGTCTAAAAATTGGTGATAACTTAGTGCAGTTGTTTGCTATGTGCTTGACACCTAAGATTGCATCTGATTGGCGGTGCTGTATATCACTTAAATGATGGGATTGATGACAAGTTTACTTCTATTTTTTTAATGCCATGTGATGTACCCACACTACCTTGTGATCAACTAGTAGATTGCAAAGCTAATTTTTAATTAGCTTTTTTTTTTTTGTATAGTTGGTTACAAGTTGGGCTCCTAAGTTGGGCTCAACATTTTGAACACCCCTGCTGTAAGGTCACTGTGAGTCGAAGTAGATTCACTGCTGGTGAGTTTGATTCACTTTGGGGAGAGTTTTTATTCTCTGAAACAATTTGCTTTGGCACTAGATTTAAGTCAGTATTGACTCAATCTATCTAACAATGATTGTGAATCTCTCAGTTATCAATTTTCCTTGAACACATTTTTTATAATTATTCATCTAGCTAAGCTTTACATTTAGGAGTATAAACTTCTGTACAGATTAATGTTTACTACATCTGTAGAAATATTTCTTTTACTACCCAATATTATTATCTATGTTTCTTCTCTAATTTTTACTTGGTCCACTCAACTGATAAAAGTGGACTAAAATTTCCCATTTTAATTTTATATTTTTGAATTTTAAAAATTGTAATGATCAGTTCTTATTTCATGTACTTTGAGGTTAACTTGCTAGGCACGTACATATTTGGGGGATAATTTTTCTTTATTTGTGAATTATTCTTTTATTTGTGCAATGTTTCCCTTTATCTCCTGGTATGGTTTTTTTTTTTGTTTGTTTTAGATTCTTTTTTTGCCTGATATTTTGGTTAGTGTTTGCCTTGAAGGCATTTTTACTATCCACTTGATATCAGCATTTCTGACTGATTTGTTCTGTACTGGTAGTTGGACTTTCAAAATCAACTGTGACAGGCGTGTTAAAAGTGAGTTTTGCCCTTTTCTATTTATGATTGACCACTGGCACGTGCTCATCAAATAGAAGTCATTTCTTTTTCTTTTCATGTTTTCCATTGGCTGTGTTTGTTTCTATTCTTCCTATGATTTTTTTGTCTGATTGGTGAAGTTTTCTTTATCCCCCCCCCTTTTTTTTGCCATTTCTGCTAATTTCATAACTGTATTGTGTACTTTTTCTAGTCTATGAGTCTACATGAAATTCATAATTGTTTTATTATCAAATCTTTAAAATATAGCCTTAGTTGTACAGAATGAGACTATTCTCATCACCAATTCAATCTCATTCAGTGTTATATTTTGCCATGCGTGCCTCAGATTTTTAAAAAGTTTAACAGGTATTTGACCCCACCCCGTCCTTCTCTCCTGAAACAACTACTGAGCTGAAGTTGGAAGGCCATCATTTCTATTATGCTACTGAGCTGAAGTTGGAAGGCCATCATTTCTATTTATGCTACCTAAGCATGTCTCCGAGACCAATACGGAGTGTTGATATGTGGTTTTGCAAATTTCATGATGTAAATGATATCCTACTATATGTATAAAGGTACATCCCCAATCTAATTCCCTGAAATGTTTGTTAAACAAAAGTATCAAATTTTAAAGTTACTGTTTTTCAGAATATCCTCCATCTCAGTGTACACACTTCTGAAGGAAGTGCTTCAATCTCTCTTCTCTGTCCCTGAAGAATCCTGTCCTTTTAAAAAATGTACAGCACATCAAAAGGGAGATGTTGGCATCTGGCAGCAACCCAAATCATGCTCCTTTTCAATGTTTTTGGCGTTTGGGGAACATGCAGTGTCTGAAGGGGCATAATCCAGGTTGCAGGGGGAATAGGGTGCAGTAACCTCATGAAATTCTTACAGATAAGCTCTTGTTATCCTCAAAGAATGTGCAAGCTCATTGTTATGAAACAAATTCTTTGGCTCAACTTTTCTGCCCTTTGTCTCATCAAAGCAGTTTTCATTTTTTTAAACTTCTTCATAAGACGTCTCCATGATCATCTGTGTTCTTCAAGAAAGTCTTTTCAGATGATCCCTTTGGGTCCCTCAAACCTTGAGGTTTGAGCTGGCCTCTCTGCCTTGAATTTTGTTGACCCAGCAGATCCCCTCAGAAGTCATTTTTGATTGGACCCTTTATGGATTTTTTAAGGTACCTAAAGGAGACTAAGACAAGAGAGAACTTACCCGCAGATAAGTTCTTACCCACAGATCACAAACATATGTTGAAACATAGTTTGCTTGGAATAAACCCTTGCACATATGAACTGGGACCCCCGCAGTAATACTTCTTGACTTGTCTTTGTGCAATTCAGCAGGTTGCTTGTTCAATATTATTATGTTGAGATTTATTGACTTTAACACACAAGACTCTAGTGAATATCTTTAATTGCTATTTAAAATCAGTGGAATAAGGAGCCCTTGCTGCACAGAGGTGAAGCCCTCTGCTGCTAATGGGAAGGACTTGAACTCATCAGGTGCTATAGGGGAGAAAGAAAGATTGCAATCTCAGAAGCCCACCAGATGGTTTCCCCTCTGCCCTGTAGGTTTGCTGTGAGTCAGAATGAACAGAACAGCAACAGATAGTGATCCACTGGATAAGCACACCTCAATCCATTCCCTGGTGATGGCCACTGAAGCTGTCCCCCTCCCTCACTGTTTTAAGGACTTGGAAATAGACTTCTTGTACACATGTGTCCATAGAAGTGAACGCAGTCTGTCCTTGGCTAGCACAAGCTCAGATGTATTAGGTATTACAAAATTGCTGTACAACTTGATGGAGTTAGCCTACTTCCCAGACTCCCTTGCTCCAGACATAGGTGCATTCTAGTTCAGGAGGTAGGATGCATTCGATGGAGTTAGCCTACTTCCCAGACTCCCTTGCTCCAGACATAGGTGCATTCTAGTTCAGGAGGTAGGATGCATTCATGTGGAATCTTCAAGGAGGGATGAGGAAGATGCCACACTTTGGCTGCATCCACCGACAAGGGCAGATGGGGGGCATTTATTGGCTCCCTGATGCCGCATTAGCAGCAGTCCCAGGGTCTAGGGTAGGAGTTCTCAAACTATGACTTGTGGGCCACATGCGGCCTGCCAAGAACAGTTAGCTGGCCTGCCAGGTGTTTTTGTTACCACTGCTGTCCTGCTTAGTAGCCAACTCATTCCAGACCCGTAGTGAATTTGTTCATAGCTGTTTGTTTGTTTTTTTTAACTCTAGTCAGGCCCTCCAACAGTCTGAGAGAGAGTGAACTGACCTCCTGTTTAAAAAGTTTGAGGACCCCTGCTCTAGGGTTAGAGAGGCAGGGTTCTGCACCATAGTGCTGAGGATCAAAGAGGTGGTTCCTGATTCTATAAGGGACAATAGCTATAGTGGCAGTCGATTGAGAATTGTCCCTAAAAGTTCAACCTGTTATTTAGTGCAATTTAATAACCTATAAGAAATCTTTGTCTAAACTTGCTATAGTGGATTTTGTTCTATGAAACACCCTGACCATTCAATTAACTGTCTCTGTGGTGATGTTTTCCCCAAATCAGGAGGCATGTTTTCATTTCCCCTTCCCTAAAGATATTACAAACTTTTACAAAACCTCTATTTAGTTGTGTGGTCATTTTAAAGCTTGTTCCAGGCTTTAAAATGCTTTATTTTTGAAAGGTAGAGGCATGTGCATGTTAAACTTTCAAAAGGCACAGAAGCACACAGAATGGCACGCGGCACAGCCCCCTCCCACAGAGACAAACTTGTGAGTTGGCAGGCATTGTCCCTGACCTCAGAGAGTTCTCTCACCAGCCCACATGGGCACCTTATTTCTGAAAATGAATGGTGTCACGCTACCTACATACGTAGACAAGTTTTGTATATGTGCCGCCGAAGCAAGCACACATAGACAAGTTTTGGACTTAGTTTTTATGAAAATTAGCAAAGGGTATTGGGAGAGATAGCACAGACTTATAAAAATGTGCAAAATATACAGAAGTGCTTCAAAAGGTTTGTGAAGAAACTGCCTTCTCTTTTGATTCCATTTACCCCGGATTTTCTGACATCCCTTCGTATCTGTAGAGTTCCATTAGCATTTATTAGATATTCATCTGTGCCACTGCCACCCAGATCAAGACATAGAACATCCCAGTCTTCCTGTCTGTCTCTTCTGAGGTCCTGGAAACACACTGCTTATCCGTGGGGTGATCACCAGTCAGAGCCAATTCAAGGGCAACAAACGACCATAGTGTCAACATGGTGAATCATGCAGTAACAGAATATGATTTCTTTCAATGCAGTCTATTTCTAGACATGCTCAGGCTGCCATTCTATGGCATTTTAAAAGATCTAGCTCCTGCACATTCCTTTCTCAATGTATTTCTCAGCATCACCATTGTCTCTTCTGACTGGTTCTGCTCGGACTTGGAAGGACTGTGCGTTTCTTAAAGAGAGCCTGGCGCCGTGTTTAAAGCTCTAGTTTGCTAACTGAAAGGTCAAGGAGTGCATGTCTGTTTTTCCTGTTTTCGTCTCCTCGTGTTCGCCAGTCCTTCCAGAACGAGATTAAGCAACAGTAATAATTTTATAAATCCCCGATTTATTTGAACTAGAATGAGGCTGCCTGTATTCTTCCATTCTTTCACAAGCAAGGCTTCATTCTAGTAAGTTGGGGGAAGGATGGTGACAAAGTCCATGATCTTTAAAAAAATTTTAAACAGTTTTATGGATATGGAATCCACATGCTATATAATTCAGTAGTTGAAACATATTAAAGAGTTGTGCAATCTCCCCTCACTGGATTTTAGAACATTTGCTTAAGTTTAGTACTCAATATTAGCTCCCCATTTCTCCTCAACTTCCTCCTGCCATGTCTCCAACACACTATTTTTTAAAAATAGGTTACTTTTATAGAAAACATTTTACTGGGGGCTCATACAACTCATCACAATCCACACATCCATCCATTGTGTCAAGCACTTTTATATTTTTGTTTCCCTCATGGTTCTCAAAACACTTGCTTTCTACTTGAGCTCCTGGTATCTACTCCTCATTATTCCCCTTCCTCCCTTCTCCTCCCTCCCCCACGAGCTCTTGGTAATTTAGAAATTATTATTTTTTTGTCATAGCTTACACCATCCGACATCTCCCTTCACCCACTTCTCTGCTGCCTATCCCCAGGGAGGAGGTCACATGTAGATCCTACATTCTGTTCTCCCTTTCCACCCCACCTCCCCTCCCCTCTCCCAATATCACCCTTCTCACCACGGGCCCTAAGGAGTTCTTCTGTTTTTGATTCCTTGTGTTTCCAGTTCCTATCTGTACCAGTGTACATCTTCCAGTCCAGCTTGATTTGAAAGGTAGAACTAATCCAGTGATCATCTAGATTTACTCATGTTGGATTCCATACAAAGAAAAACATACACACACATACCCTAAACACATAAAAAAAAGAACAAATAAACTTAAGCACAATAACAAAACAAAACATTGAAAAACCTTGATTAGAGAGAGAAGAGACAATAATCAAACCTAGAATACACTCAATGCAGTGTGAGGAGATTGCACAACTCTTTAATATGTTTCAACTACTGAATTACATGACACATGGATTATGCATCAATAAAACTGTTGAAAACATTTAAAAGAGATCATGGACTTTGCCACCATCATTTCCCCCAACTTATTAGAGCGAAGCCTGGGTTGTTAAGTTGGAAGAAGACACTGGGTGAAGGGCAGAGCAGAGGATAAGGTGCAACATGTCAGGGTCCAGGCCCCTGCACCCAGCCCCTCTCCAGCACTCTCTGTCTGATTCACATCCCTGCTCCATGGTCAGAAGGGGCATATTGCAAGTTCTGATTTTGCAAATAGCTTTTGGGCTTTCACAGCAGAACCTTTTTAAAAAAAAAAAAAGACTTGGAATTTGTCCCATTGGCTAGGTTGGGCTCCGGGGAGCATTCTGCCTCACTGGGCTCCCTGTCTTACCACTTTCCCTGAGACCGTTTATACAGAGGTCCAGTGGGTGATGGAGATGAGGAAGAGGATGGGGGCTTTCAGAGACCTCTGTGGATTCCACCTGCCTGTGCACACTGAGCTCACTGGAGACATGGTCCGAGAGGCACTTTCATTAGCACAGTCTGCCAGTGACTCTTCTACTCCACTGGCGGACCGGGAGGCTGCTCGGCCCCAGGAAAGAAGAAGAGGTGAGAGAGCATTTGCATGCTCATCTTCCTCCTGCAGTTTCAGTTTAGAATATTGCTCTTTCTTTGCTGTTAATAACATAACAACCTATTTATATTTATCGCCAATTCTCCAGTTACAGGCCCCCTTCGCCTCTTCCCGGTCATGGCGGAGACATTAGAGTAATACTCTTCTCTCAGTTAACCTTTCCTCCAGGATAGTTTATTTTTGAGAGGAAACATTTGATAAAGCTCCGAGTAATTTTAAATACATGATTTGCCATGTTAACCCTTGTCACTTATCATATGCACTTCAATCCGACCTCCCTGCCATTCTGTTAACCTTCAGAGGCACCGTTAAAGCAAAGCCATTTGCAGTTGCCTTGTGGAAACTCTGCATTTAAATTGCTTTTCCTCTCTTCCCAAAATTTTCCATAACTATAAATAAATTTAATTACCATGCCAAGAAGTGTAAGCAAATCTTCTATTACATTTTTTAATCTTTTATCTCCTTGTCCCTCCACCAAATATACAGTCAGTTTATCAGGCTGCCTCTCTGCTTCCAGTAGCTCCCAACTCACCCTCCCTGATAAAAATGGCGTCTGCCTTCCCTTCCGTCCAATTGGGGTATAGTCCAACTTGGCACACCAGCACCCTGCCTGCAGACAGGAGTAATTCTGTAGAGGAGACAGAATTACTGTACAGGGGATCAGGATCTCAGTCTGCTTATCATGCCCTTTTGTGCCTCCCTCCTCTGGCAGCCACACTGGGCTTATCTGGGGTAGTGTCCTCTTCACGCCCAAAGCACAACTTCCCTTTTGTGACCATGAGCTCGGGGACTCACACAGGCCCACCAAGAGCAACCCAGCCTGAAGGCGGTGGGCTTTGGCCAAGAACTTCTGAGTCTACTGTTTCATTCATCCTGACAAAACCCTCGTAACGTAAGAAAGACAGTTATTTTCTTCCCCCTCAATACAGATGACACGTTGAAGTGCTCACTGCCAGTTGGCCTATTGAGTCGATTCCTATTCACAGAGAACAGAGGACTGGGTCTTACTGCCCCCGTCACTATTAACACGGGGCTTAGGAAGCCTTAGCTTTCTCCCGAGGAACGGCTGGTGGTTTCAAACTTCTGGCCTTGTGGTACATAGCCTAAAGGGCCACCCACTAGACCACTGGGGCTCCTTTCAATGATGCAAACACAAGAATGAAAAACGGCCCTGCTACACACACACACACACACACACACACACACACGTCCTTGCCTCCAGTGCTTCTGCTCTGACTCCCAATCTCTACCACTTCCTTAGTCAGAGCTAGACTTCCTTGAGAGACACCAGCGTGGGCACGGACCCACTGCTCTCTTTTCGAATGGACTACTGAGGACCAAGCAGGTGTGTCTGGGTCTGTGCCTTCTCCCTGCTTCACCTCAAGGCCCGGGGGCTGCTGGTTCTCTCCCTTGGTCAGTTCATCCCAAAGGTCCTGGCTGCGGCGTCTCATCAACTCCGCTTCCCAGAGGGAGGACTGAAGAATCCAGCCGAGTGGATTCTTTCCTATCTTGCCACCCAGATTCCCTCCCTCCTTCAGCCCAGGCCTCCTGGAGGGCGATGGGCCTGACTGTCTGCCCACTGTGGTGTTCTGGCCCAAGGTGCTTGAGGCCCTGGAGCTGGTCTTGGGAGAGCTGAGCAGGACTTCCTGTTCAGATGGGAGCAGGAAAACCAAGCAAGACACAGAATTAGAAAACTTGAAGAAGGCCTGGAATTTTACCTGAAGTAGAGACACACAAGTGTGTGTGTGTGTGTGTGTGTGTGTGTGTGTGTGTGTGTGTGAGAGAGAGAGAGAGAGAGAGAGAGAGAGAGAGAGAGAGAGAGAGATCATTTGAACCTGTCTAGGTCTGTCTAGTAGCTGACTGGTTTCAGGTACTGCATGGCACTCACTGGGTGGCATTCGGGGAAAGCTGTAAAAACCACTGTCTGCTCCCATTGCTAATGAAACAATGACAATAGCAATTGCTGTGTCCCAGGCCCTCCTGTAAGTCTTCTCTTTGTAATAACTCATTCAGTCCTGCAGCAGCCTGATGAGGGTGAACATTGTGTAACCCACATACAGTTGAAAGGATGGAAGCAAAGGAAGGTAAGCCGATGATCTCAGTTCCCTCAGCTAAGCCCGTGGCAGTGAGGAGTCGAGGCTGGACCCAAGAGCCCAAGCTCTTACCCACGACACCAGGTCACAGTGGTAACCCTTAAACTGAGGTTGGATGGTTTGGTTCATGTGGGATGCAGCCCAGGATTAGCAAGTGCAAGTCCCTGAGCCAGTAAGGAGATTACATAGCAGGGCTTGCCTGTGTGTTGACTCAGCAACATCACCAAGGCCCGGAGGCTGCCTACCTCTCTCCTCTGCCTCTGCCGGGGGTGTGTCTGTGTCCTCAGCCCTCTCTACTGGGACAAAAAAACAAACGATCTGGCTTTAGGCCAGTGACTTTATCCTTCTGAAGCTCTTTCTCTTTTGGGGAAAGAGCCGAGTGTACAGTCAAGGTTGTGCTGAGGAATTGAGGAGAAATGAAGCCTTAGAATCTGCCCATACTTTCACTGTCCTGGCCTTTCAGCTACCAGGACCTCCTGACCACTCTTTCACACCAGTGCCATCTATCGCTTCCCCTTCATCACCACCCTGCCACACCACACCACACCTGCCCTTGAACTTAGTGCAGGAATTTCCTAGCCAGTCTCAGGTCCCTCATCTTTAGTCCCTTCGCATCATTTGCCCCATAACTCTTTGGAGGAACCTTCAGGAAAAGCATTCTAGCCATCTTGCCCCTCTGTTGCTTACAGGAGTCAACCACCCTGTTCTATGTGGGCCACCAGGACCCCAAGACCTGGTCTGTCCATCTCTCCAGCCTCCTGTTCTTGTGCCTAGCCGTCCATGCCCATCCTGAGATGTGCTTTCCCCCCTTGCTTACACATCGACCTTCACGTGAAATGTTGCTTCTCCTTTCCCGGCAAACAAATACAGACAAAGTAGGAGGGGTGGGTTGGAGTCAGAGGGGCCTGGGTTCGAATCTCAGCTCTACCATTAACTGGCTGAAAGACCTCAGGCAAGCAGCTTTCCTGCCCCAATCTCCAGTCCCTGGTGGCTCCACAGCTGTGTGCTGGGCTGTGAGAATTGATCATTGAGAGCATGCCTGGGACAGTGCCCGATCCCAGGAAGTTCTTAGCAATTGTCCCTATTTGTACCTCATACATCCCAGCTCAAGTTTCATTCCCTGCAGGAACATTTCCCAGCCTGGGTTAGAAGTAACCTTGTCCCCTCTTCATTTCTACCTAGGACCCTTTCCAGAGGCCTATTCCAGCAGGGTCTGTGCCACATTCTTTAAAATCATGTGTTCAATGTTCAGGGCTGTTCTAGATTTTTTTCTACAGAAAGAGAACCAGAGATAGATAGGTGATAGATAACACGTACATTGATCGATTGATATGTAAAAGAACCAGTTAAATTTAATTTAAATTCATTTAATTAATGCATTGAAAGGAGGTTGGTAAGCCCAAGATGCATAAGTAAGGATCTTCGGTGACCCATAAATCTGGAGCTCAGGCAATGGAAAAAATGAAAAATACCTGGAGCAATATCTGTGAGTACTCTGGAGGGAGACTATACCCTAGGAAAACTCCTGTTTTTGCTTTTCAGGTCTTCAGCTGATTGATCAAGGCCCACCCACTTCATGGGAGGTCCACTGGCTTAATAGCACACAGCTACTTTGTAACAGCAACTAGACTAGAGTTTGGCCAAATAACGGGGCACCACTGCCTAATCAAGTGGACATATGAAAGTAACCAGAACTTCTGGTTTTGAATCCCAAGTGCCAAGTCTTCCACGAGCAGGTGCTGCAGGTGCATGACTGCATCCTGGAGCAATGAACAACCTCCTGGAAAATTACCCACTCAGTGTCTAACCTCATGCCAGGACTTGGCCCGAAAGGGGCTCCTCCAGACCGGCCTCAGAGTCCGGACTGGATCTGGGGGTGGATGTCCGTTAGGTGTAACAAGCCAGACTCCTAGCGGTCCCTGGCCCCTGGATAATCTAGTTGGGCCCCCAGCTATGCCTGGTGACCGCAATGGTCCTCGGGGCCCAAGGACAGCCAAGAAGGGAGGGGAACTGAGACGCACAAATGCTCAAATGGCTTTCTCTGTCTCCTTTGCTCTGCTGAATAGAAAGTGACCCCACGGGGGCATTGCGTGTCCAAGACATCTCCCAAGTCAATCTGTTGGTCTGGCTTTCAGACAAGGGGCAAGGCCTGATGCACCGAGCCAGGCCCAGAGAAACTGCTTGGGGGAGGGGTGGAGCAGAGAGGATCCGGTCGACGTGAGCAGGGGTCAGATGATTGGAGGACTTCCTGAAAACAGACTTCGTGGCCAGAACTTTTTTTCCCCTGAGCCCCTGGACCAGACAAGATGGAGAATCTGGCTTACCTATCCTCCTCCCCCGCCCGAGCCCACTCCATTTTTATGTTGCTCCGAGGTTAATAGCCATGTCGTGTGGGGTCATAGAAGACATCTGTGTCTCAGATAATATGCTTACGGTGATTACCACACATAATTGACTGACCTTCCCTCATTCTCTCTCTGCTGCAGGCCGTGGCTGATAGGATGAAGCAAGCCACAAGAGTTTATTTTCTATCACACACCATTGTGCTGCAGAGCAAATATTTTAGCAAGCTCTGAATGAACCACTTTTTTCAGGCTCTAAATTTTCAGAGGTAAAATAGGAAGCTATGACCAAACTAATAGTATTAGATTTTAAATCAGCAGTGGACCATCCTCCTCAGAATCTGCTTGTGGGTCTCCTGGAAAACCAGGGTTGGGGCATGAACACCCCTGGATCCCTTGCCAGTCTCCCCAAAGTCTATTCTCCTCTTTGTTTTGCTCAGCAGAGGGTGGGTTGGAAAGTCTTGGTATTGAGTGTCTGGGTGTCTTGAGGGAGGGACCAAGGAACCCTTGGGTGCCCAGACAATGCAAGTCTCACTGGGTTATGGGAGCCCAGTGAAGTCACCTTGAAGTCACCTTGCCCATCCTGCCACTGGTCATCTGAGGCACAGCTACCAGCCACTGCCTCCCTCTGCCCCTTCCAGGGTCACAGATCTTAACAGAGGTCACCATGAGTCCTCCACAAATGCAGCCTTCCTTTGGCAAAGACAACTGAGATTCCTGATGCCAGAAAGAATGGAAAGTGAGGAGTGTAAAACTAAAATATATCTTTAAAAAAAAAAAAAAAGCAAAAAGCAAAAGGAAAAGAAAATCCCCCAAGCAAACTTCAAAATGTTACATGAAGATTTTAAAACTTTTTAATAATGTTTTACCTTAGCTCTATTCCATCTATCTAGCAATTAATCCATCAGTCTTCGCATAATACACACCTACAGGAAATGCGATCACACTCCTCGGGGCTGGATCCCACTGTGAATTACTAATGCGTGAACACTAGGGAATTCCAAGTGCCTTTGACTTTCTGCCACGACCCTTCTCCCCCAAACCAGGGCTGTCTGTCATGGAGGGCAGGGTTGGGGCCCAGTGGTGGTGTCACAGCCCCAGAGGGTCACCCAGATTCTAATACCTGACAATACCCCTCCCCCCCAACCCGTATTGACCATCTCAGTGGCTATTCTGATCACGCTCGTCCTCTCATCAGCTTCCCGATCCCCAGCAGGGCTGTGCCCGTGTATGTGTGTGTGTGCGCGTGTGTGTGTGCGCGTGCGCCCGCGCAGGGGTGTGGGGGGGTGGAAGTGGGAATGGTGGTGGAGGGAGGGGTGGTGGAGCAAGGGGGGGATTGACAGAGAGGCCAGTGTCCACAAGGAAGTATTCCTGCCTCCGTTTATCCAGAATCATCTTTCTCTGAGCAATCACCTGAATTGAGTTCTAGTTGCCAATTCAGGAAATGCACCTGGAGCCATCAGTTCACCACCATCTCGCCTAAGTCATCCACGCCTTCCATTGGCGGGAGAAGGACCAGAGAGAAGGTGGGGGGGGGGGGCACGACAGGGGAGGCAGCTTGCAACCCTCCTAACAGAAAAATTATACACATTCTAAACATATGGGTGATCTTTAGAGAAATCTCAGCATCACTTCATAATGATAGACTACAAGTTTTAATTAACTCAAGCTCTGTAAATCATAATGTCTTATTAAAATGCAATTAATTCTTTGATGAAGAAACAAAAAGCACAAGTATTTACAACAAAAACACAAGTAGAATAATTACAAATATCATGTACCCATTTCTTTTATTTGGGTGTCACTTCTGGTGTCGCCTGCTCCCTTCATTAATTCAAACACACACATTATCTCCCATCCACAGCAGTGTGAGTGACAGTGGCCACCAAACACACAGCACTATATCCTATTGATTTCGGCAAATCCCGAACAATGCCATTTGCATGCTTGTTTCTGTAATAATAAAGATATGCCATTCAGAATTAAAGCCCGGCCAGGCTAGTGGCAACTAATTGTGTTGTATGTAATGAGTGCAATTTCAATTTGATATCACCCTCAGCTTTTCTTGCCGCACTCGCTAAGTACTTTCAAGTCTTTGTGGGGAAATAATTGATTTTTTTGTGCTGTGGGCACAAGAAAATTATTATGATCTTTTGAATAATGCCAAAGAAAAGACCATGAATGATTTAAATTGGTATATGAAGAAGGCTTCGCCATGGACCGCGGCTTGACTGACATCCGGCTAATGCACTATCTAGATGAGCCGGTTTTTTTAAGGGGGCCGCTAATACAAAACTGGTCAAACAGAACAGATCGCTAGTGCGGTGGGGTGGGGGCCAGTGGAGGGGTGGGGCTCGGGGGCGCTGCTCCATCGTGTCTGTTACCGGACAGGACCAACAATTCGGGACTACAAGGCACCACCCCATTGCGCCACTGCCTGACCCTCATCGCGGAGGGCATGTTTCTGTTGGGACGGGTCCACCACAGGGCAGCGGGAGCGGGGGGGCGGGGGAGGACTGTAGTTCGGTGGGCAGGACCCACCTGCAGTTGGGAAGATCCCCTGTCTGGAATATGAAAGTGAGCGAGTGCCCTTTTCTGGGATTCCCCTCTGGGAAGAAGTGGGGTGGTCAGGGCGTTACCTTCTGCATCCCTGAATCTTCCCGTGAGGAATACGGTAAGTGCCCGATCCTGCGGGGAGTATCACTTTAGTCTAACAGAAGAGCTAACAGCCCCTTGTTAACCTGGGATGATAACCCGGAAGGGAATCTAAACCCCAAACAGGTGTCCTTGGTGCCTCTACAACCTCTAGGCTGTCAACTCCACCAGGACCACCAGGCCCTCTCCGCTGCCACCCACGCAGCCTCCCCAGAGCAGCAGCCGGCTGGCATGGTGGGAAATGCAGGAATCAGCCCCTCTGAAGGATGGGTCGCCGCCGGAAACCACAATTCCACCTTAAACTGCATCCACCTTCCAAATCTCGTCCTTCAGAGGCAGGAGTGTTGTTAATTTAGTTGGTCATAACTAAATAGTTTCTAATCTGGAGCAGGAGGCTGCTGGGAATATTGGACAGTTTAAAGGTTAATCACCATCGCCTGGTTACACAAGTGAGGCAGAACTAATTCCTCCAAAGGCAAATGGCTGGCAGTTTTATCAGCAGCGCAGATTAGAAGTGTTAATATACAGAACAGAATGGACGCTTAAGGGCCGGTTTTCCCCTTATCGGCAAACTTTGCAACAGAACTCCGCTCCGGCACAACCTCTGCACTTCTATAATAAGGCCCCTTATTTTGCCTCTCGAGCAGAACTATCAAACAATCCTGTCCACGCCACTGCCACCAAAATCAGGGCATTACAGACCACGGCTAATTGGAAGATCACTATAATGAAAGAAGAGATAAAATACTTTGGCTGTTGGCCTAAAATGTGGATCAACACAACATAGGAAGCTATCTTGCTATGTCACATTCGGAGAGATTTACATAAACAATAAACTCAATCCGACGGCTCCCCCCAATACATCTTTGTTTACAATAAATGCAACCTACAGCCAGCCTAGAGAAGGCCAGAGAGGTACTTTACATAAGGCCACGTGATTAGGCCAGCAGGTTTTGCAACTGTGCTGGGGAGCGGGGACTGTGTGGATTTCCTCCCTTGCAATCAGCAGAGAGAAAATGGTTTTTAATGTTCTCCACGCTTCCTATATCATAGATATTTAAATATTTGGACCACTCAATATGCTAAATTGCTTGCTCTCGCCACACAAATTGACTCCCCTGTTTCTGCTCCAGCTGCAGGTGCCCTTCTGTGAGCGTCTCGGAGTGGAGAATGGAGGCGGTGGAGGGGGAGGGAGAAAGGGCCCCCGGACTGGCACCCAAGCCAAGTGCCTTGTGTGGATTTGCCTCTGGGGACAGGGCGGGAGAGAGTGAGGGGTGCTGGTATGGGAGGGGTGTTTTGTGAAAGAGAGCACAATCAGAGACAGTCACCCTTATGTTCAGTAGACTGCCTTGATGCCTTGATGGCATCTCTTGTTAGACTAAGACTAAAGATGCCAAACGCACAAAGGAGAGCCTTTCTTGGGGCTGGGTACTAGAGCAGATCCATCCAGGTAATGCAGAGTGTTCCCCCACTTCAGGCCCCCCCCCAGCAGCCCAGTAACCTGGATGAACCCACTTCCCTTGTCAAGGTGCTTCCACCTCGGTGGCTCAATAACACCCCAGGGATAGCTGAAACACAGGGGTTGGCATTAAGGGGAGGCAGCCAGCCAGTAGTCATCGGTTTTAAATATGGAAACCCCTGGTAGAAGGAAGCCAGGTCTTTCGTCTGAATGGCCCACGACACATGAAAGTATCTTCCAATCAGGTCCTACCCAGACTCCCAGTGCCCCTGCACACAAGGGCGCCTCATGCTCTCTGGGGCTGTCACATCCTCATGATGGGGCTTTGTGAAGTAGATTGCACCCCCTTTCTCCCCAGCCCATTGTATTCTGGAAGCTCAGACTGAAAGCTGGGCAGAATCGCAGCAACACGCAGACCTCCAGAGACACCAAGCGGTCGCTGCACATCAGGTGCCTGTGCTAGGAATCGAACCCCGTTCTCCCTCCTGGCAGGTGAATTCTACCACCACACCACAGAATTCTCCAGCCTTTTCCACACATGCCAAAGACTAAGGCATGCAACATGCAGTTATTGAATGCCTTTGATGCTGCAGAGGTCCTGGAATGCCCACGAGGAACTAAGGAGCTTCACGGGGAAGACCAAGCCTAACTGACACCTAGGAGAAGAATGGGCACAAGATGAAAGGGAATAGGTGACCTAAAGCTTGGCTATCTGTCACCTGCCGAGTTCCAGCCAAGAAATCTGTGCATTGGAAGAGTGGTTCTCAATCTTCCTCATGTCGTGACCCTTGAATTCAGCTCCATATGTGGTGGTGACCTCCCCAGCCCTTCATTGCTACTTCATTACTGTCATTGTGCAACTGTTGTGAATTGGGCGACCCCTGGGAAAGGATCATTTGACCTCCAAAGGGGTCGCAACCCAAAGGTTGAGAACCACTGCATTGGAAGATGGGGGCGAGGGTGGGGAGGGGGAGGCAACTGGTTGCCAAAGTGCTCAGCAGAACCTTTGTGGAGGAGGGGTTTGGGCTGAGTTCATTTCCCCACGCAGTCACCCCAGCGATGAACTCGTGGTGCGCTCCGACGAGGCCCCCACAGTCTTCACGAGACCAAGAAAGTGAGGATGAGAGAAGCGAGGCCCCCAGCATTATGGGACTCACCGAGGGAGGAGAGCAAGAGAGATCCTCACATAACCCTTGACTTCCCTTCCTCAGACTGCATGTGGGACAAAGGGCCACAATTAAGTCACTTTGAACAACAGAAAGGTCTTGTCCCACAGTCCTGGACACTAGAAGTCCAAAGTTCAGGATGTTAGTCCAACTATGCTCTCTTCAAAACCTCTGGGAAACAATGCCTTCTTGCCTCTCTCAGCTTCATGGGAGCTCCAGGAATTCCTTGGCGTGCAGGTGCATTTTTCATGGCTGTCATTCCTCTATGTTTCTGGGGTCTCTTCTTCTCTCTCTCTCTTTTTCTTTTGGCATCACTGCCCTCTGGTAGTGGGAGTAGGAGGCCCAGCCTTTACTCCTGTGGAGCCGCTGCTGGAACTGAACCTCCATCCCAGTGGGCCGCAGTCTCAAGCACAACCACTACGCCACCGGGGCTAAGCTTCTTCTTCTCTTAAAGAAGGGGATTAGGACCCGCCCTACTTCTCTGTGACCTCATGTTAACTGACAAGAGCTTCCAAGACTATTTCCAAACAAGGCACCAGGGTTAAAACTTCAACATAACTTGGGATTCGGGGGCGGGGAGCAAGATTCAATCTGTAATAAGCCCCAGTACATCAGGCCATCGGCATGCTCACATTTAATCTGTGACACTGGAGCTCACGTGGCATGTCAGTGTGAAGGTCCATGCCCTAAAATCACTTATGCCGAACAGTGGGTGTAGGGAGGCCTGGTTGAGAAGGGACACTCCACAGAGAGAAATGACTGAAACCCAAATGGAGGCTGAGCATGATCATAGGACAAGAGGAAAGTAAAAGGCAATAGAGGGAAGAACTGAGAGGCAAAGGGCATTTGCAGATGTCTAAATACAGCCATTAACAGAGGCAAATATATTTATATATGATGATGGGGAAATAGATCTACATGCATATATACTTATAGGGTTATTATTAAGGCAGCAGATCAACATTGGGCCTCTACTCAAGTACTTCCTCAATGCAGGAACACTTTGTTCTATTAAATGGGCATTCCAAGGACTGAGCCCCAGTGGTATAGTGGTTGTGTGCAGGACTTCGGCCCACTGGGTTGGCAGATCAAATCCAGCAGCAGCTCTCCAGGAGCAAGGCTGGGCCTCCCATTCCCACCAGAAGGCAATGAAGTGCTCCTCCCCCCCAAAAAAGATAAATTGGCATTCCTTGCTGCTCACCTTCCCCAACACAATCACTGAAGACAAATGTGTGCACAAGCAAAAGTGGTGAAGAAAGTTGATTGATGGCTGCCTATCAAAGATACAGCATCTGGGGTCTTAAAGGCTTGAAAGTAAAAAGTGACCATCTAGCTCAGAAGCAACAAAGCCCACATGGTAGAAACCGACCAGCCTGTGTGACCACAAGGTGTCAATGGAATCAGTTAGCAGGCGTCAAAGAACAAAAATCATATCATTGCATTCCCACCTTCCTGATATGATTGCTGAAAACAAGTATGTGTATAAGCAAATGTTGTGAAGAAAGCTGATGGTGTCCAGCTATCAAAATATATAGTGTCTGGGGTCTTAAAGGCTTGAAGAGAAACAAACAGCCATCTAGCTCAGAAGCAACAAAGCCCACATGGAAGAACCATACCAGCCTGTGTGATCACGAGGTATAGAAGGAATCAGACATCAGGCATCAAAGAACTAAAAATTATATCATTATAAGTGAGGGAAAGTACAGATTGGGGACCCCAAAGTCTATCTGCAGGTAAAGCAACATCCCCTTGCAGAAGGGTCACAGAGAGAAGACACACCAGACAGGGTACAGCGTAGCAATGATGAAATATGCAACTTTCCTCTAGTTCTTAAATGCTTCATCACTGTCTTTGTGTTACAGTTATGAAAGGGTCATTTGACCCTCCCTCCCACAATCATGATCTGAATTCTACCTTGTAATCCGGTTAGACCAGAGGATGTACACTGGTACAGATAGAAGCCAGAAACATAGGGAATCCAGGACAGATGATCCCTTTAGAGTCATTGCTAAGAGTAGCGATACCAGGAGGGTAGAGAGAAGGTGGAGTAGAAAGGGGGAACCTATTTATTATAAAGATCTACATATAACACCAACCTCCCCCTGCTATGGACAATAGGGAAGTGGGCAAAAAGAGACATCAGACAGTGTATGATATGACACAATAATAATTTATAAATTATCAAGGATTCATGAAGAAGGGGGAGGGAGGAGGGAAGGGAAATATGAGGACCTAATACCAAGGGCTTAAGTAGAAAGCAAATGTTTTGAGAAAGATTATGGCAACAAATGTACAAATGGGCTTTGCATACAATGGATGGATTGTGATAAGAGTTGTCTGGGACTCTGATAAAATGATTTAAAAAAAAAAAGAAGGAAGACTCTTTGCTAATGGATGGAGATGGCCAATGGCAAGCAGAACCACAGGGAAAGAGAAGGCCAGAGAAGATTTTTAAAAGAAGGGCAAATTCACAGGAAGTAACTTAAGGAGAAGCAAAAGACAACTGGGAGTGCAAGAGAGAAAGAGGGCACATCCTTATAAGAGCCGAGCCCCTAAGGACAGGAGGGTGCCACCCTCCAGAGTGCAGGGGAGAGTAAGGGGCACAACGCATCATCATCATGAGACTCTCCCAGGTTCTGCCCTGAGAGTCCCACCTCCCAGAAACCCCCGTGGTCCTACCTGCATCGAGAGGGTCCTTCACCCGTGGAGGTGAATCAGCCTTAGAAACCAGATGAAAAAAGAGGGATGAAGGATGACGGGCAGAGGAGATGGTGTGGATGGAGGTGGGTTGGTTGATTTGGTGAAGAGATTAAAAAGGTGGCTCTCTCTTGAGGCAAATTCAGAGAAGCCTTGTATTGACTGAAAGGAGTGAGGCAGATGAAGGGGTTGGAGGCGTCAGGAGAGAAGAAAAGGTGGGAAATAGCTATCTTGAAAGAGAGGGATAAAATGGCCTACGTGAGGATTTCTGGATAGTGCCAACTACCCACTTTAGATCTGGGCTTGTAAACTGCGGGTGAAGTCAAGAGGCAGGACCAGGTGCTTTTTACCAGTCATGTTCAACTGTTGACATGAAAAGACGAAGGAGGAGGAGGATGACATTCATCCAGATTACAGGGACCTGAGGCACCAGAGTCAACTAAGTGAATCTCAGGAACACACTTTCAAATGCCTGCTCCTGTGAGGGTCCAGGGGACCTGCTGCCTATTCAGCAGCACTTTCTGTCTTCCAGAAAGAGGCGCACAGGTCTCACTAGCCCCTTGGCCAAAGGTGTTTCCCTGTTCTTCAGAGATCCTACCCTTCCCCACCTCTATGAAACCCAGCCGAAGTGGGCTGGTAGGCTGTGCCAGGCAACAAGGAGGAGGCAGTCCTGCATGGGTAGACGTTTGACAGAGGGGAGTCCAGGGCCCAGGGACAGCCAATTGGCAAGCTGCAACCACAGGCAGGAGGACCTTGGGAACTTCTCCCTGTCGATGGGAACAGCAGTCTGCCAAGGGGTTTAATCTCATGTGCCTATGGAACCATCCAAACATATAATTATGCAATTTCAGTCTTCAAACCAGTGCAGAGAAGATGAGATGGCAGCCGGCTGCATCTCTGCTGTGCCCCCGGTTCCCAGAGGGGTACAGAGAGATCAACACTGCTTCCCTCGCATCCTTTCTCTTAACTCTCTCGCACAGTCTTGGCCATCTCTTGTACTCCTTGTGGGGAGAGGAACCCTAGAGAGCCCCAGAGCATGGGAAGAGGGGGTATGAATGAGATCATGTTCTCCTTTACCCAGGGGAAAGCCAGCTCCGGTTGAATAGCACGCACACATCCTTGCTTTCTAAGGTCGCCGTACAAAATATCATGACGTGGGTGGCTTTGATTGTCACTGCCTTCTCCAGCTGCCTCTGAGTAGAGCTGCTCTAGGGTTTGGGAAGCCAATTGCCTGAAATCACTTCTGAGTTATGGCTGGATGGGTCTAAACCATGAACTTCTCTCTTGGTAGCCCCAGTGCTTAATTCTTTGCACCTTTCTGGGTCTCCTGAGGGTGGCCTTCAAAAACATTCATTTATCTTCTAACAGTGCTAGAGACTCCTGTCCAAGTCAAGACCTTGGTGATACCGATTTCTTCTCTGGGCCCCTTTTCCATTTTCTGGTGACTGCTGCCATCCTGACTACATTTCCTTGCTGTTTATAGATGCACCTGCATCCATGGTTGCATGAGATCCTACCCCTGTGTTCCTGTCTGTCTGTATCTATACTCCCCTTTATAAGTTCGGAAGCGATTAGGCTTAGGACATACCCTATACCAGTATGACCCCATTCACAGCAACAGGGAACCTTGTTTTGAAACAGGGTGTTATTCATAGGTACATGGACTAATACATTCGGGAGCAACACATTTCAACCCATAACAGGATTTAATAACTGTCAACATTTATTGAGCACTCAGAGCGGTTATGGTACTGGGCTGGGGGACATACAAGTTTGTACATAGGGTGTGAGGCAGAAGAAGTGGGAATGGTGTTCAGAGAAACAGAAGCTTTGGAGCTCTGAAGCATTGCAGAGTATGCAGGAGCCCTGGCTGTCCAGTGGGCTGGATCATGTTGTGCTCCCAAGGGCCATCAGGGACCAGGCTAGAGAGATGGGCAGAGATCAGATGAAGAGACCTGTCGAGCAAGCATAGGACCTAACTTTGTCCTTCTGACAACCAGAGCAAGGATGTAGTGGATGTGGATTGGTGATTTTGTGTGACCAGAGACACGGCAGAAAGACTGGAAGGAGACTGGAAGTGGGGAGCTTATTGGGATGTTAGACAGTTGAGGAAAGGGGATCGTGATAAATGCTTGGGCTGAGGAGAAATGGGTCAAGAATGAGTATTCCGTTTATGGCTGGACAACTGGCATGAAGAAGACCCAAATCACACATGCCTCCAAGGAGTTGATTCTGACACACAGCCACCCTACATGTGCTCAACCTTGATGGGAACAGATAACCTCATATTTCTCCCTTGGAGAAAAGGCCAATGGGTTTGAACCACCAACCTTTGGGTTAGCATAGGCCAATACAAGATGATATTCAAGTTTGGCGGTCTGGTAACAGATCTCAAATGGGAAACAGATTGGTGAGTCATTATTGTTCTCAGAGGGAGCAGAAACTGTGGCCCAAGGTGGGGGTGTTCAGGGAGAGTATAAATTGAAGAGGGAAGAGAGTTACAAACCTAAGTGATCCCTCATGGCCAGAATGACAGCAAGAAGGGGAAATTAGCACAGAAGACAACTATAGCGTGATAAGAAAAGAAAACAGGCTGCAGAGGAGTCTCTGAGAGGAGAGATGATGAGAGAAGAAGAAGAGGATGGGCAGGCAGTGATGTAGGATTTGCCAGAAGTCTAGAGTATTGGTGCTGTAGGGAGTGACGAATCGAACTGTTTCATAAAGTCAGTGGTTCAAACACATTCCTCTCTCCAGAGAACAAAGATGAGGTTATGTGCTTTCGTAAAGATCTAAGATCTCAAAAACCCCAAAGGGCAGTCGACTCTGTCTTATAGGATTGCCACTGAAATGAACTCAGTGGCACTGGGTTTGGTGATCTTGTTTTAGTCTAGACCTGGGCCTGCAAACGACAACTCTTGAACCATGTGTAGCTTTTTGGCACATACATGTGACTCTGAAGTAGCATCGGAAAATATTAAAGATATTACTCAGCTAATGGTGACTTCATTTGTTTAAAATATACATATCTATGACTCTCAAATAATTTTTAAATTGCTATGGGTGGGCTCTTCCGTCTCAAAAATTTGCTGTCTCTGGGGCTGGAGGATTTTGGGGGAGGTCAGGGCTGGGTGAAAGCGGAAGACAGATGGGAGTGATGGAGTGAAGGACGGAGGAAGTAGTGAGGAAGTGGAGAAAACAAATATTGTGAACATTTGGACAAGAACCCTGACTATGATGAAAGGAAGCCAGGAGTTAGAGGAGGCTAAGAGACAAGGGAGGATGTGGCTTTCTTTTGTTTTTTCAAAAAAGATGTTCTTTTTCCTACCAGTGACTTTAAAGGCCAAGGCCCAAGATTCTGGTCCCAGGGTAAGTCACAGGATCCATCTGAGTGAGTTCTCATGCCGCACATCCAAAAGGAGACCCTGCTTTGACTTGGCTCGTTTCTCCCCATATCCTGCCTTGCTTGTCTCCCAGTCCAGGGACTCTACTCTCTGCCAGTCTCTTTTCAGATGCCAGGCACTCATTTGCCCAGATTTCCATGTGTAGCCAGTCCCTGATTTCATTTCATGCCTGCAACTGGCTCTGTCTCTCAAGTGCCTGTTTCATGCAATGGGACTTTTTCAGGGCAATTCCCACCTTCTCAAACTGCCCCACCCTGCCACTGATGGGGTAGTGGTCTGTTGGACCACTGGAATGGTTGTAAGCAACAGAAATTAACTTAAAAGGATGATGACTAGAAGGATATTGGAACGGTTTATTTCATGGAAATGAAGACAGATCTCTTGGGAACTGAAGGTGGTAAATGAGGAATCCACCAAGAGCTCAAAACCTTTTCTTTCTTTACCCTTCACTCCCTTATTAAGCCCCCTTTCTCATTCCCCCCTCCCACCCTCATCCTTAGCCACTCTTTCCTGGTTGCTTTGTTCTCTTTGAAGGTCATCTTGCTCTGCTTTCTCTGAACTGCCACCCCCACCTGGCATTTTGGCTTACACATAGCTTGCATTGGACTACCTACCTTGCATTAAGCTCACGTTAAGTCTCATGACCATTTTATTTAGGTTTAATCTCAAATGCCCACTACCACATGCTCATAGTTTGAAAATGCAAGAAAGAGAATCTGACTGAATGAGCTCATGAGACTTGTCTCAGCTTCTCTGAAGCCGGGTGATTATGCCTAGTGCCATCTGCTGTAGCTTGAGGGAAGGTTTGCTGCTGTTCTTGGTTGCTGTCAGGTTGGTGTGCAACCCATAGTGACTGTATGCACAATAGAAAGCAACACCAAGGGCAGGTAGGATAGCAGAAGGCAAACCATAACATTCTAAACCTGTTCTTGATTAAGCCTCTGGAAGACCTCCTCTGGTCCCAGAGCAGGGCACAAACAGCTTTCCTAGCAGACAGAGATTATTGCAGACGATGATGGTATGACACTTGGTCAGTCAACCTCCCTCTTCACCCAACCTGAATTTGCTCTGGCTTAAATATGTCTCCCCTGTTCCACAACAAACATGTCTTCTCTAGCTTTTAAAATACTGTTGGTGATCTTTTCTCTCCTTACTCTTTTTTCTGTTTTCAATATTACCATTTTAATATTCTTCTGTTTCATTTTATTTTATTATGGCTTCTGTGACTTCTCCAAGTTCATGAAGCACAGAAGGAGTGGATACATAGAGGCAATAACTGATGTAATGGATCAGGGGTAGGGGGTGGAGAGTTGAGGAGGGTGTGGAGAATTTGAGAGCAAACAACAAATTCAGAAGGGGTGAGGGAGACACCAGCACTAACTGTGATGATGTGTATACAACTCTTTTTGAAAATGACTTATCGAAGTGCATGATCTGTGAATTTTATATCCAGAAAACTACTAAAAGAGAAGCCAAAGTTGAGCATTGGTGAAAGAGGAAGCATTTTTTCTTATATTAATGGTGATGAGATAAGTTGGAAAAGAATATCAATAATGTTCACACAACATGAAGTGTATAATCAAAGGCACTGAATTATACATGCAGAAGTTGTTGAATTATAGAATGCTTCGGCGCATATATTTTTGCCATAATTAAAAAAAATAATAAACCCGTTCTTTCAGAGGGTCTATGACAGAACTAAGTTTCCATAAGAGGGAAAGTGTGGGCATGTTGTTTCAGCAGAGACTTGGTTTTAGAAACAAACGTTCAGCCCTCTAGCCAAAGTTCTCCTCTCTTCCAGTGATGCATAGAATTGGTAGCCATGTTCTCCTTCATGGAAGGCCTTGAGTAGCTTGGGCTGAGAAAATTCCCGGGAAGCCGTTTCAGAACTGCTATCGCACAGAGATAAGATTAAACTCATCAAGAATTTCATTTTGCTTGCACCTACAACCAATGCTCATGGAGGAAGCAGTCAAGAAACCAAATGACATTTTGCCACGGGAAAATCTTCTGGACAAGACCTTTTTAACGTTTTGAAGAGCAAGGACCTCCCTTTGAGGACTACCTTGCATGCTTGCAAAACTTGGATATTGAACAAGGAAGACCAAAGAGGAATGGGTGCATTCTAAGTTGTGATGTGACACGAGAATACGGGAAAGTAACACGGACTGTCAAAAGAACAAACAAGTCTGTCTCGGAAGAAGGGCTCCTTAGAAGCATGACTGTTCCTTAGAAGCAAGAATCGGGAGACTTTGTCTAATATACTTTGGAGATATGACCAGGAGAGACCAGTCACTGGAAAAGGACATGGTGCCTGGGAAAGTCAAAGGGCAGTGAAAACGAGGAAGGCCTTCCACAGGATGCATTGCCTCCGTGGCTCTCACACGGGGCTCAGCATCACTGGAGCTGAAAGGATGGGCCAGGGCCAGGCAGTATGCTGTCCTATCGTCCACAGGGCCACTGGGAACTGGAACTGAAGGGAGGCATCTAACAATGGTGGCAGTACAAAGGGGTCAATGTGGGGAGACGGAGACATGAGTGAGAGCTGCTCTGCAGGCAGAAAAAAGAAGGACATGTGTGTGGGCCCTTTCCACGTCAAGGTAGGTGGATCTCAAAACAGCCGAGATTAGGGTGGTCCAGCTCCAGGCAGGGGATGAATGAGGTCTTATCTCAAGCCACCTTCAGTTCTTGTCTTTACCATCAGGCACGGGATTGCTGGTGAGAGAGGGAACATCTTCCTTTTCTCCCCTGCGTCTGACTGTCAGAGAAAGGACAGAACTCTCTCATCTATCTCTCCCACCTGGAAGAGCACTGGAGGAAGCATTTGGTGTAACTCAGAATAGATTTGTCTCTCCCACATATGCTGCGAAGCAGCCTCCTCTTTCTCCAAGGCTCCAAATTTTCAAGGTGCATAAAGGCTTATGCACACTTTGCACCCTTCCTTTTTGGCTCCCTGCCACACATAAGCCTCACCAGGAGGAGCAGTCATCCTGACCAGCCTGTCAGTCATAAATGTTGGCATAGATACAGTCACTCTTTAGTCCTGCTCCTCTTTCTCTAGTGGATGAACTTCAAATTGGCCTTTCCTTGCATTGCTCAGAAGTCCCTTAGGTTCCCGAGATCAAATAAGCAGAGATTGTACTTAATAGCTGCCCATTTGACCTGAAGTTTAAACCGTGTTCTCCAGCCATGCTTTTACTAAGTCCCTGCATTAGGAGTCTTAAGTGTTAGCCTAGTGACTAGTAAAGTCATTTTTTACTTACTTGTTATTGATCCTTAGGCTGTTACTCAAACCATCTGAACCTTGGAGAAAGAGGAGACTGTTCCTCAGAATTCATAGGAGACTTAGAATCTAAATCTGCAATTTATGAAAGTTAGTCATAAATTTGCCCTTGTAAGCAGAGAAACTAAAATAAAGGAAAGAAATGATAAAGTAAGAGAACTGAACAGAAATCTTTCAAAGGGTAGCTCTAGAAGACAAAGTAAAGTCTTTGAATAAAATGTATAAAGCTCTGGAGTTGGAAATGCAAAAAGGAAAAATACCATCAGCATATCTCAAACTGAAAAAAAAAGAAGAAAAATGCAAATCTTAAGCTGCATTATTGAAGAAATCCATGGACAAAGTAATGTGGGATGCATCAAAAGATGTCACTATGTTATGAAGAATTGGACAACATTCAACCCCTTCAAGAGGTAGCACATACTGAAGAAGCAATGATTATCAAGGATGAAGTCGGAGCTCCACTCGAGGGACTGGTAAGAAACAAGGGTCCAAGACTTGGTGGTTTATGAATTGAAATGTTCCAATAAATGAATACAGCATTTGGAAGCACTCAGGAATCTGTGTGAAGAAATATAGAGGCTGCTGCCTCTATATTCAAACAAACTGGAAGAGTTCCATTTTTTTGTTTTTCCAAAAGAAAGGGATATGGATCCACGAGCAATACTCAAGGAAGCAGTGATCAAGAAATTAAATGATGCATTGCACTAGGCCAATCTGCTGCTCAAGACCTCTTTGAAGAGCAAGGATGCTGACTTTGAGAACTAAGTGCATCTGATCCAAGTCACGGCATCTTTATCACCTCATCTGCCTGTAAAAGCTGGACAATGAGTAAGGAAATCCAGAGAAGAATCAATGCATTTGAACTGTGCTACTGATAAAGAATATTGAAAGAAATATGGACTCTCTGAACAACAAATCTGACTTGGAAGATGTACAGCCAGTATGCTCCAGAGAAGTAAGGATGGTGAGATGGGACTTCATCTCACATATTTTGTATCAGTAACTGAAAGGGGACATCTTGCTCAGTAAGCTTCTTGAGGTATTTCTGTTTTATTTATTTACTTTTAAATTTGTTTTATTGACATACAAGTCACATATCATGCATTTCCAAAGTTTATTCATAGTAAGAGTTGTGCAATCACCAGAACAATCAGTTCTAGATCATTTTCTTCCTTCTTGTATTCATTGTTAGCTGTCCATTTAACCTCAGACTTCCCTAATAAGCCATCAATCAAGTTACTGTTCTTATAGATTTACCCATCCAGAATTCCATATACTAGAAAAAATATTTTCATAGCAAAAAAAAAGCGCCCAAAATAATAATGAATGAACTAGACCAAAAAAAAAAACTTACTGATGAAAGAAGCTATTCACATCCCATGACTATGCTTAGAGGGAATTCATCAGAGATTTAGTCCATGTAGGGACCTTAAAAATGGATTTCAGGAGGGCTGAGCCCCGGTTGTGTGCGGGACTGTGGCCCACTGGGACGGAGGTTCAATTCCAGCAGTGGAGCTGGGCCTCCTACTCCCACCACCGGAGAGCAGTGATGCCTAAAAAAACAAACAAACAAAAAATGGATTTCAGGAGCTGAGCCCTGGTGGTATAGTGGTTGTGTGCGGGACTGCGGCCCACAGGGTTGACGGTTCAAATCCAGCAGCAGCTTTCCAGGAGCAAGGCTGAGCCTCCTACTCCCACGAGGGCAGTGATGCGAGAGGGGAAAAAAACGGATTTCAGGTTCTCACTGTCATCCAAAGCCTTCTGCAAATCGGGTAGTCACAATTTAAAGCTCTGATATTATTTCATTCCCTCCTTCAGGTTTGGGTTTTATTATTTACAATCCTTGGATCACCAACCTGGTGTCCTTCTTCATCTCAGCTGGGTCACTCCTTAAGGAGGGGGGAGAGGGAGACGATCACTTCACTTAGGTGGCTGCTTGTTTGAAGATAAGCCTTTAAGAACTTAGACACTATTCTGTCTGCCTTTAAGAGCTCAGATGCTTTTCATTCTTTTTGATAGCTGGACACCATCTGCTTTCTTCATCACACTTTGCTGTAACACCCATATTTTTATTGATCTATTTTTCATGAAGGTGAGCGTGGAGCTGGGCCATGTCATAAAAACTAACTATTCTAAGATTGGGGGTACAATTAAGTGTGAACCCAAAATCCATTCACATATCTTTGGCTCACTTTAAAGTCCTCATTATCATCTTTTGACAGAACATCATCAGCCATCCTCCTGATATATAAGATAATTCTACTGATAGTGTCATTAATTTATCCAATGGCATAAAATTTAGCACACCATTGAGAAGAGAAAGTTATACAAGTATAGACAGTCTCTGAACCACATTCCATGAATTGTTACCTCATACAAATTCAACTTAAACGGGGACATAGACAATAAGGCTTAGTGATAGAGCAAAATTTCCCGACACATCCACTCCAATGGCAGAACCAGTCCTATCAGACATAGGGAGGACATTAAAACAGGAAATAAACATATGGTGGTCCTGGCCACCTTTCTTTGTGCCCCCTCAAAGCAAGGGATCTGAGCCAAAGTCCAGTGACTGCCAGTTCCACAGCCTTGGGGGCAGCACCAGGGAGTCTCAGGGGCTACAGGTAAGTTGAGATGAAGCCCAGTTCATGTAGTAGGCTTTTCACATTGAGTCCTTCTAGTGTGGCTTATGAAGGATGCTATGTGCCTGGAAAGGACGAAGTCAAAAGTCACAGTCACACAGCCTGGGTCATCAAGGGTGAGAAAGAAACTAGGTCAAGAATGTCTAAATAGGAACATAGTACTGGGTGTATTCTCCCCTTGGGTTCTATATAAGTATTGTTAGGTGTTTTTTCTCTTGTGGGAAGGAACCGTTCACCCACCAAGAGAAATGTAAATACCTCCTCTGCAACATAGATGTTCCTCTCCCCTCATTTGGACTTGACTCTCCAGTAAGGTCCTCTTATCACTCTTGTAAGAATATCTGTGGATTTGGTGTGGTCTTACCACAATGTTATATGACAGCAAACAAGACCCAGCCGAGGTGGTTTCTAAGCTGTACATAAAGGGGAGGGGGGACTGATGTATGATTTATGCATGCTAGGCAAGCTCTCTATCTCTTGGTTTGAGGAGTTTACCAGACTTGAGAGCAGAAGCCTGACTCTGTCTTGGTGTGTCTGTGTTTTATTTTGTTATGGACATTGATTGGATGAGTTTGGGGTTTGTTTTTCTTCCTAAGAAATCCCAGAGAAGCAAATCTAGAAAGAGAGTGACTGGATTAGTAGTTTCTGGTGGGTATGGCAGGGGAGGTTATGAAGATATGTGGAGCTAATAATTATGAACACAAAAAAGAAGAACGTTTTCTGCGATCGATTGTGGTGATGAGAACATAAGTCTTTTTTTTGCATCACTTCCCTCTGGTGGTGGGAGTAGGAGGCCCAGCCTTTGCTCCTGGGAGCTGGAATTGAACCTCCAACCCAGTGGGCTGCAGTCTCGCACACAACCACTACGCCACCGGGGCTCAGCAAGGACATAACTCTTTTTAATATGTTTAAACCATTGCACTGTCTGAAATGTGAGTTATGTGTCAGTAAAACTGGAATGGTTTTTAAAGAATAAGAAAAGTAAGACATGTGTGCAGAACTGATTTTATTTGGGTTTTATATTTAAACATTTAAAAAAAGCATGTTATGGGAAATAAGCCTCCGGTGAACTCCCTCTAGCCACAATTGAGGGATGGAAGGAAAGTGGCTACTAAACAGAGTGCATTGGAGAGAAGAGTATTAAACATCAAAGCCTTAAATCTGACTTGAACAGTTAAGCTTGTCAGGGGATGCCCCTCTGATGCAGGCTGGACCTGTCTGGTTGTCAGCACTTTCTGTTTTTTTGTCTTGTTTTTGTTCGTTCATATTAGAAGCGTTATGTCCTTGGAGCTCACCCTCATGAAGTTGTGCTGTTTTTCACTAGAGGAAACCCAGGATTGATGAACCTATAGAGACAAGAAGAAGAGTAAGGGTTTCTAGTGGAGGTGGATACAGTGGGGGCGGGAGGAGAGTAACAGGGAGACTATGTCAGGAAATCCAGGGAGGAAAAGAATGTTTGGAAACTGGTTTTGGCAACAGTTGTACAATTCTTCTCAATGTGATTGAACTATGAGACGATGATAGATGTCTTAACTTCCAATTCATAATAAATTTAAAAATCAAAACAAAGCAGGTGCAGCCTTGAAAACTCATAGGGTGTGGCTGTGCGGCGGCGTTGACTTGCTGGCAGGGAGTGCGGTTGGGGTCCTTGAGATGCTAGACGAAGGTCAGGTCTGAGTCAGAAAAAAAAAATGGCTCCGTTCTAGCTGACAGGTGGCACATAGTGCATTTCATTCAGGTCTCTGCACCTCACCATGAGTTAGAGCCAACTCGAGAGTGATGGATGTCAACTTCAATGTACAACTCAGTATACTAATGAGCTGTATGGCCAACGTCAACGTTTCGATAGAGACCCTTTTAGACTATTTTCTTTTTTAAAAAATAATTTTACTGGAGGCTCTTACAGCTATTATAACATTCAGTACATCATCTGTATCAAGCACATTTGCACACATGTTGCCACATATATTTCCAAACATTTTCTACTTGAGCCCTTGGTATAAACTCCTCCTTTTTTTAATGAATCATTTTATTGGGTACTCACACACCTCCCCTCACAATCCATACATACATCAATTGTATGCAGAACTCATTTGCACATTTGTCATCATCACTCTCAAAATATCCTCCCTCCACTTAGGCCCCCAGTTCCACCTCCCCATATTTCCCTTCCTCCACTTAGGCCCCCAGTTCCACCTCCCCATATTTCCCTTCCTCCCTACCCCACATGAACCTTTAATAATTTACAAATTGCTATTTCATATCATATACTGTCCAATGTGTCCCTTCACTCACTTCCCTGTTGGCCATGCCCCAGAGAGGAGGTTCTATCTAGATCCCTGAAATTGGTTCCCCCTTTCTATTCCACCCTCCTCCATCCTCCCAGTATCACCACTCCCATCACTCATCCTGAGGGAATATGTATCCTAAATTCCCCATGTTTCCGACTCCAGTGTACATCCTCTGCTCTAGCCAGACTTGTCTGGCAGAACCAGTAGCACGATAGTGAGAGGGAGGAAGCATTTGAGAACTAGAAGAAAGATGCGGTGCTTATTCTTGGTGTGGGGAGAAGCATTATATTATGCAAGGCTCTTTTATAGCCTGGCATTTAAAAATCTAACAAGATTGTGATGGTGTCCATGTTGCCATGTATGATTCACAGCCCTGTGTTGATGGTTCATCACTATTCCAAGGCCTGACTGCACCTTCATTCATTAACCAACGCCATCATTAGAAATCCAGCGTTTGTCTGGTATCCAGCTGCTAGTATAAGCAAGGCTGCTTATGATCAAGAGCTGTTAGTCTTGAAAGAAGACAGGCAAGCTGCACTGAAAGCATTGAAGAAAAACAAGGCTGCAGGAGCTTACAGCATACTCACTGAGGTGTGACAACAACTGAGTACAGTCCTGGAGTCACTCCCTCCTCTGTGCCATGAGAGCCCACAGCCAGCTGATGAAAAAGTTCCACATATATGCTCATTCCAAAAAAAAAGGCTGCGATCTAAGAGGATGCAGAAACTTCTGAATAATATCAGTAATATCCCATGTAAGCAAACTTTAGCTAAGGATACTTCAAAAACAGTTGAAGTAGTACGTTGACAGGGAACTGCTGGAAGTTCAAGCTGGATTCCTAAAAGAATGTAGACTAAGTGATGATATCATTGTTGACATCAGGTGGCTCTTGGTTGAAGGCAGAGGATACCAGGATGATGTCTACTTATGTTTTATTGACTGCAAGAGCATTTGATTAGGTGGATCATAACAAATGATTGATCACATTGCAAATAATGGGAATTCTAGAATATTGTGTTTCTATAGAGCCTGATCATGAACCCAAAGGCAGTGATTTGAACAGAACAAGGCGCTACTCTATGGTTTTAAATCGGGAAATGTGTAGGTCAGGGTGATTTCCTTTCATGAATTCAATCTGCTTGCTAAACAAATCATCTGAGAAGGTTGACCAGATGAAGAACATGGTATCAGGAATGGAGGAAGATTCATTAACAATCTGCACTAGAGCCTGCAGACCCCACACGCGTGCTGGGTGGAAGTGAAGAGGAGTTGGCGCACTTCCTAAGGAAGATCAAAGCTGATAACCCTCAGGATGGAGCACACCGCCACATAAAAGCAGCAAGCAAGATCCTCACAACGAGACCAATATGCAACACCGTGATAAAAGAAAAGATTCAAGCTGTCAAGGATTTCGTTTTGCTTGGATCCACAATCAACACCGGCGGAAGCGGCAGCGATATCTTTCATTGGGCAAATCTACTACAAGAGACTTTTAAAAATGCTAACAGGCAAAGCTGCTTCTTGGAGGTGCCAAGTGCACCGGATCCAAGCCACGGTGTTCTCAGTCACCTCATCCGTCTGTGAAAGCTGGACGAGGGATAATCGAAGAATGATCGAAGCGTGTGAATTGGTGGTGCTAGTGGAGAAAATCAGATCCACCAGGGACCGCCAGAAGAACAAACAAACTGTCTGGCAGGATGTGTGATCAGCTATCAGCGTGCTCCTGAGAGGTAAGAGTGACAATGAACGTCTCACACACTTTGAGCAGACTGTCAGGAGGCACCTGCCCCTGGGAAAGACCATGTGATTGGTCAAAGGAAGCCTCGGTACACAAAAGGAAGACCCCCTTCTGAGGCGGTTCTAGTCTAACTCGGATAAGAAGTCAGGGTCCTTATCTAGGCCTGAGGATCCTCTTTTCAAAAACAAGCTGGCAGGCACAATGGCCAGTAAGCCTGCGACAATCGACAATCCATCCCAATGACCATGAGCCTCCAGAGACATGGCTGGGCTTCACTCCAGGAGCTCAGGCTCCTAACGGTGCACAAACTTGCGGGACTGCTATTACCTCCCATTGGATTGCACCCCTGCCTCTCCCTCCCAAGGTCTTCTCACAGAAGTCCCACCAACCTTCTGGAGTAAGTCAGGCCTGGCTGACCTGCAGCAAGAAGCCCCCCAGGCTTCCAGAAAGAGCTGTCCCCATTAGCAGAGTCTGCTGTCAGATGCCGTGGGGGAGGATAGAGAGGTTCTAACACAGATGTCTCAGCAGCTTCTGTGGAAACTGAGTTCTCACTCTCTTTGGGACCCAGCTGGCCTTATGTGACAGGCGTATTAGAAGTTTGGATACCCTTGTCAGTAAATTTAGGGGGGGAATGTTTTTGTTGTTAAATTACCCAGCAAGCAACAGGGCTAATCAGAATGTGCAGAACCTGAAGGAAGTGCTTGAGGTAGACAAGCCAACAGCCCCCAATGGTTCCGTTGATCTGTCTCCCCCTTTATGTGGGTCTTCTTATCTCCTTCCACAAAACATAGCAGCTCTCGCTTGGCCTGCGAGGAGGATAGCTTTCCCTGGAATCTGCATATGATTGTCCACCCCGGCTTGAGCCTCCACAGAAGAGGCTGTAGATTTATGGAGAGTGGATTTTTCAATCAGCTTCCTTCCAGCCTTTTGAAATGTTCCATTCACTCCTGTCTAGCTCCTAATTCTTTAATCCCCTCATCCTTGCTCAATCTGATTCCTCTTAGATATCATATGCTATTGGGGTCCTTTCTGTACCCTTCCCCCACCCCCCACCTCAGTTCTCATTTGATAGCATGATACTCAGGGGACCTTGTTCCAGGGAGGAATAACCGGGCAGGATAGGGACCCTGCTTCTCCACTGGGGGCTTCCCTGGACTCGAGGTCCAACGAGGATAAAGCCCCGGGAAAGTTTACAGTCTCAGCTGGGCAAGGCAGGATCTCGTTTTGGGGGTGTTTTCCCTGAGACAGAGGAGTGCAAAGATTTTTCCAGCTGCATCTCTGGGAAGTGTTGCTCACTGTGCAGAACATACAGCTACCACAGCACTTACGGCATTTCATTCCCAACACACACACTTGGAATAAGATTTGCTACCTGCCAGAGCTAGAAAAGACAGAAAGATTGTTTTCATTCAATTGACTCATTTCATTGTCTTTCTCCACACACACACCCTTCACCACTGCCACCCCTGGTCCCCCATCCCCGCTCATAACCATCCAGGGAAGTTGGCATGAGTGCAGTGAGTCCTGGCATGTGACATTAGACAAGTCACTTCACATCTCTGGTCTCAGTTTGAGAGCTGATTAAAAAGTCCCAAGTTCTCGAAACAGGCCCCTCTCTGTGCTCCGTGTCATGGGTCATGACATGAAGCATGTGGTTGGGGTATGAGGTCCTCACTCATCCACTTTGAGTGCTAGACCTGGCCCTGCCACCAATTGACTCAGGCACAAGACACATCCGTGTGCTCAAGCACCCCAGTCCAGTGCTAAAAGGATTCTTCTCCTGCCCCAGCGCATGAGGGGGAGGGAAGGGTGTCGAAGCAAGGCCCTCCCCCTAGCCCATACCCATCGCTATCAAGTCAACTGAGACATGGGGCAGCCCAATCAGTGGTTTTGAGGCTGTAAATCTTTATAAGAGCAAGTAGCCCCCGCTTTCTCCTGTGGAGCAGCTGGAACTGCTCACCTTGCAGTTACCCCAACTATCGGGCTACTTCTCAACTTGGTGATGTGCATACCTGGACAATGGTCTCTCAGCCTGGCTTTCACTGCCATTTGTCACCCCTGCTGTGATTTGCCAATTGTCCTCCTACTGTAGATACCCAGTGCCACCCTCCACTAACTCTGTCCTCCCCACCCCCTGAAGATCCGGGACCATTAACAGCCTTCCCAAGGCTCTCTGTCCATGCCTCCACTTACCCAACTACTTATTTGGCAGCTCCATAAGAGAGTCTCTTTAGCTTGCTCAGACATGTATTCACAATTTGGCATTCCAGCTATGTCCATCAGGACAAGAATACCGGGGTGTCCTTCTTGCAGCTCAGAAAAGCACAAGCAAATCAGGACCCTTTTGATAATAGCAGCCAGATGAGGGAAACCTAATTAGGAAAAGCAGACCACAGAAATCCAAGCATACCAGACAGAGATTTCGCAAACTGTTTGCTAAAATGACCAAGCGATCCTTCGGGCATACGCTTTCTTTGGCAAGCTCTCTGCGAATCTAGCATTTCCTTGACACGTGAAAATTCAATTGAGCAGCTGCTGGGTTCAAACCACAGACTTTTAACTAGCATGTGAGTGCTTTAGCCACTGAGTCACCAAGATACACGGTGGGTTAATTTGTGAAAATCAGAAGGTATGGACCCAGATTAAGAAAGAATACTCTGGGCTGAGCCCTGGTGGTGCAGTGGTTGTGTGCAGGACTGTAGCCCACATGGTTGACAGTTCAAATCTAACAGCAGCTCTCCAGAGCAAGGCTGGGCTTCCTACTCCCACCGGGCAGTGATGCCACCACCACCACAACAACAAACAAACAAACAACCAAAAAAGAAAGAATACTCTGGTCTTTCGGAGTGGGTACATGTTGGGCACCTAACCCCAAGGTCAGCAGTTGGAAACCCCCCTGCCAATCCCTGGGAGAAAGAGGTGGGCGGTTTTCTATTCCTGTACTGAATGACAGTCTCGGAAACCCACAGGGACACTTCTCACCTGTCCCTTTAGGTGACTGTGAGTTGGCAGTGACCTGATGCCAGTGGAGCTTTCTGTTGTTGTTGTTTTGAGGCGGGAGCCTCAAAAGAGAAACTTCTGGAATAGTAGGATGGTTGTTCACTTACCCCGGAGTAGATTCCATCTGATGGTGATGTCAGAGGTGCAGAGCAGGTGTTCAAGGCTGTGACCTGGGTGGCAGCTGAGCACTGGAACTGCCTTCTGAGGGGCCTTGGAATGCGCATAGTCAAGCATCACACAGGTACCCCTAATCTTCTCCAAACCTAAACCCAACCCACTGCCGTTGAGTTGATCCCGGCTCCTCTCACTGCCAGAGTCCATTCCGACTCATCTGGAGCCCCTGAGGACAGGGTAGAATGGTCCTGTGAGTATCTGCCACTCACAGGCATCTGGGAACCCTTTACAGGAGTAGTGGCAGGGCTGGGGGGTCCATCTTTCTCCTGTAGAATAGCTGGTGGTTTTGACCTACTAATCTTGAGGTCAGTAGACCCACAAGTGGCCCACTGTGCAACTAGGGCCCCTCTACTAATCTCTGGAGAGTGAGTTCCAGTGTTGGCTAGAACAGCATCCTCAACATGTGTGTGACTCAAGGACATCTGGGGGTTGGGGGGGAGGGAATTTGAAGGGCAACATCATAATAAGCCAGACCCTGCTTCAGTGAAGTCGATGCCCCCCCACACCAGGTGACCCTGGGTGTTAGAGAGCAGCACCAGGCACCAAAGGTTGCCTGGTCACTCATCTCTTACAGACACTGTCCATTCATCAGTAGACACTGGGGGATTCCAACCTGGAGGTTAGTGCCTGAGTGCAAACCATTGATACCATTCAACGACTGTCTTAGAATCATACTCACATGCTGGTTACCATTTTCATTCTCATTCTCTTAGGTGAAGACAGTGGTGTGAAACACCGGGGACACGGTGCCTGATGACATCCAGTAGATGCAAGAACGCTGCCGCCCTTTGTTGAGTCCGACATGAAAGAGACATGCAACCATTCCAAAAATGGTTTTTCCCTCCAGGAAATATTGTTATCCTTTTGACGAAGACACGCCATTCTTATTCAGCCACCCAAGTGATGCTTACGGACTACTCATGGAGCTGCAAACGGTAACACCAACAATCCCAGCCCGCCAGCCTATGAGAGAGAAGGAGGAGTGTGCCTGGCTCTGTCCAGGTCTACTGTCTCCACACCTTAGATACGGTCCCTCTGAGTTGCTGGGTTTGGTTTGATTTGATTTACAGTCACTTGGAAGCAACATTTAACCTAACCTGGGGTGATGGTGGCTATTTCCAAATAAATTAACAAGTAAATCACATTTCCTCAGTTTTAATTTCTAATATTGTCAATATCCATGTCTCTATGAATATAAATCTCACAAAAATAAGGAGTCTTCCATAATTTTTTTGAGATGCCCAAGAGTTTGAGAATCGTTGCACTAGAACCTGAATATTATTAGCTCGTCTGATAGTCAGTCCCCCTTCCCCTACCTACCCAATTTCCATCTCTTTTATTCCTGGAGCCTGCGCTCATGAATTTTGGGATTACTCTTAGCTCCGGATAATCCATGAAGTGAAGCTCCCAGAGGCCCTCAGTGCCGGCATGCAAATGAGGGCTGACCAGCTGTGTGTGGAAGGGAGCTTAGCCAGGACCCCTGGGTTCTCTCCCCAGCAAAGGCGCCAGTGGCCTTTTCATTTCCCTCTGTCTAGAGCCCTCTGATTCACTCTTATCATCCCAGAAATCCACTTGTCTCACTCTACACATCTTGACCAATGCAAAAACCGGGGCCTCCTCCGCTCACGGCCCCCTTTCCCAAGGAAGAATCTTAAGATGGTTTCTCAAGGTCTCTCTTTCGGGATCAGCTAAAAGCCACTCTCCTTCAAAGATGGCAGGGTGACAACGAAAGGGGGCATCCTTCCAGAAGCCAGCTCAGGGCACCACCAGGCCCCTCCCCACTCCAAGATGAGGAGCCCAGCGGCCCAGAGACCACCTGACCTTGCAGCCTGTCAAGGCACAGACCAAAGCATAAGAGATGTGTTCTGGGGTTGCCACCCAAAACGCAGGGCAACTTGACCCTCGGAAGCAAATCAAGCCAAGGTTTCGCAGCCTGCAGTCGACAAGGCATGGAGCTCTGTCTCTAGGGTGGAGGCAGTAGGAAGGACTGAACAGGAGACAAGCCACTGCCACTCACATGCATAATCAGCACAATAACCAATGTTTCTGATTAGCGCCACCACGCTGATGAGTTTTTTCCACAAGCCAGCGAAGCAAGTTGCTTATAAATATGATTTCCAGCTTTCCGGATCAGGAAGGTGGACAGGCTTAAATAAGTCACCACTTCATAAGTGGTCGGGTGAAGTCTTATAACCTTTTAGGGAATAAACATGACTTCACTATATTAGACTGGGGAGAGGCCTGAAGAGACGGTTGGTTTCCAATACTAAAGATGACCATGTAGTCAGCTTCGGAGCCCTGGTGGCATAGTGGCTATGTATTGGGCTGCTAACTGCAAGGTCGTTAGTTTAAAAGCACCAGGTACTCTGGTTGTCAGTAGAAAGGGGAGACTCTTTATTTCTATAAAGAGAAACCCACAGGGGCAGTTCTTCCCTGGCCTAGAGAGTCCCTATGAATCAGAATGGACTCACTGATGGTGAGTTTGGATTTGGGGTCTTGCTATTATCTGCAGCAGGATTTGCCCTGACTCCTGAAGAATCACACATGGGTAGAAAACTCTGCCTGGCCCCATACCAGCTCCACACTTTGCTGTAGATCTGACCATTGGGATCCATAGGGTGTCACCGGCTGAGTCTGGCATGTAAATCACCAGACCTTTCTTCTGTGTCTGTCTGAATCTGGAAGCTCCACTGAAGCTGTTTAGCATCGGAGCCAAAGTTCCTCCACCACTGACAGCTGCATGGTAACGTCACAAGAACTGGGACGTTACCCACATGAAGTGGGGAGAACTCTACCACAATGACAGCCACGAGGCAGACAAACAGAGGCACTCCCCTGAGAGCAGGAACAACACATTGTCGGAGGGCAGCTTCTCCCTGTGGGGTTTCTGTGGAGCTCATTCCCAAGCAGGGCATCCTGAGGCCACACCCGGAAGTGTGGGCCGCCTGGACAAACAGGATTGCATTCTGTGTTGGCAGGGTGGGGATGACTATCTGGTTACACCTACCTTTAGCATTTTCCAGGCTAGACTGTTTGGCACACTCTCTGGAGGCGACCCTGGGGGCATGTAGTACTATGTATTGGTTCGTTGGATGAACGCCAAGCACTTTCACAGGAAAAGCCTGGCCGGGCAGTGGGTCTGTCTGGGCTCACCTGAGAATAAGTGAGATGGCTGGCTAGGGGGCTGAATTTCTGCTCTTCTTTCCTGCTCTACCATGATGGCCATTCCCTTATAAGACACTGGAGACCCTCCCAAGGATTCGATGGGCATTCCAGGCCCTCCCTGTATTTGTCACAACCTCTGCCGAGGTGGGGGGGGGCAGGGGGGGCGGGTGGTGTCTTTGCATTCATCCACTTTCAGGATGATGTAGTCTCTACACTTCAAGGATCTCAAAAACGCAGCCCTGGGCCAGACCAGTCAAATTTTTCAAGAAAATGCTTCCTGAAACTGGCCTTGCCCTGACCCAGCAGTCATTGGTCAGCAGGTGACAAAGCTTTCATGGGGAAGCTGTTGTTCTTTTTAAAAATATGCTGGTTGTTGAACGTGAAAGTTTACACAGAAAATGAGATTCCCATCTAGTCATTACTACATATATTTGGCAGTGATGTCGGTTACATTTTTCACAATGAGTCATAGTTCTCATTTATGCTGTCTGGTTGTATCATTTCCAGGACTCTAGTTTCCCTGGCCCTTATCTTTTGCTTCCTACATCTTCTATCTATTTCTTTTCACCTTCCTCCTGTCCCACTAGCATGCTCACCCTCCACTTGGCTCTCAGTAATTCCTCTTGGATACATTGCATGGGGTGAAACCCCACAAGGATGACTCACATCATTTTTAGATCTCTTGTTGTTCCCTCATCCCTAAGTTTGTTGGTGCTCCACTTCCTCTCCCCTGCCCCATTCTGTCCCCCTGGGAACGCCAGTCCTATTGTTTTCACCTTGGGATTGTTGGTCCTATCTTATACAGATAGACATAGGGTGAAAAAAAAACCACCCCCCAAAACCTGATAGATAGTTACAGGTCTGTCTGATCCTTATGAGTGTCTTCCAATCCGATCTGATGAGGTACTAAACCCTGTCCCCTGAGTCAGAGTCTATTTTCAGGATTCCCCAGGACTTGGTTCTTTTTCAGGCGCCCCCCCCCCACCCCCCCACCCCCACACACACACACACTCCCTTGCTGCTCTGTGACATTCCCCTTGAGTTTCACCCTGCTGTGCCTAGGGCAGACCAGGCATACTTTCCACACAGGAGTTCCAGTGCTGTCCCTCAAAGAGTGGCAAGGGCCAGTGGCAGAACATAATGTCTCGTGGTGGGGCCAGCCCTGTGGTCCTCTTTGTTCATTGGCTACTCTGAGCAGGGATGTTACCCCCATCTCGTGGAGTTCTTGGTGACATCACTTACCAAGTCTTTCTTATGAACAAGTTTAGATACAGTGTTACACACACACACACACACACACACACACACACACCTTCATCAGAAATGCCCATGTTCGTCAGCACACACTCCTCCCTCATCTGAGTTACTCACTGGAAACTCCTCCATGTGACTTCTGAGCTTCTTAATATCAGGATCATTTGGATCTATTTTCACATTAGGGATCCTTAGGCCACCATGATGCCTGACTCCTTCATATTTTCTCTTAGAATGTTGAAAGACAAATGAGTCCCTCCCTCATAAAACACCAAATTCAATGCTATCTAGTTGATTCTGACCCATAGTGACCTGATAGGACAGGGTATAATTGTCCTTGTGGTTTTCCAAGAGTGTCACACTCTGTGGGAATAGTGAGCCCCATGTTTTCTCCCATGGAGAAGCTGGTGGTTTCCAACTGCTGACCTTGTAGTTCTGAGCCCAACTCGTGATCTACTCCATGACAAGGGTGTCTCTAACG
>PVJH01019303.1:0-43196 GCA_004026705.1 Nesogale talazaci | reverse complement strand
CAGAATATCTATCACTGTACCAATATCATCTTATTTTGATCATTCTGGCTGTATATTAGGTGCTAAAGTTGGGTAAACCAAGCCCTCCAACTTTATTCTTCTTCTTGAGGAGTTTTATGCTAATTCTCAGTGTCTTCTTTCTCCATGTGAATTTAGTAATCTGTTTTTTTCCCAATTTTTTTGAAGAAAGGCACTGGAATTTGTGTTGGAATAGCATTGAACTTATATAGTGTCTTGGGTAGATCTGACATCTTTTTAATATTGCGTCTACTGATCCATGTTCATGGGATATTCTTCCATTTGTTGAGTCACTCTTGGTTTCTTTTAATAGTGTTTTGTAGCTGCATTTCTATTTCAGCTGGGTGGGCTCTTTTCCTAGCCAGTTTTCCTAGGCTCTTTACCTATTAGGACGGTAGCATGGGTGGGTTGCTCAGGCAGCACAAATGGAAAAGTCATGGTCATTGAGGGTGGCACTGGCAGAGTTGACTGCATGCAACATGGACTGATGTCCCCAGGTGGGCTGGCACAGGATGGGGGATGGGGAACTACTCAGGGGATCTCAGCACAGACATTTTTCAGGTGGCAATTGTGACCAGTAGCTCCAGGACAGGTGTGAGCAGTGAAGGAGGCATTGGGTAGGCCAATTTCATGCAGGCAGACTGGGATTCACTGGCCATTGCTGGGATGGAAAAAGTCAGGGGGTCTGGGCTCAGAGGGTTATGAGGATACATGTTTAGTTGTAAATTCGTGGAGAATAGATATTGTCAAGGTGTAGGTGGCAGGTTATATGGGTTGATGTGTTTGGGGGTCATGAAGTATGTACTAAATTATCAGTGTGTCATTGACCCTGTAAACTGTGAAAGAGAGAGTATAATACTTTAATTATTTGGGTTTACAGCACAATGGCCCTTTATAGTAGCTTGATGCATAACTCCTAATTCTCCACTCCTTATGTATCAACCTAAAGCAGATGGGTGCCTCAGAGAGGTGGGGTTTTTCATCAGAATGTTGCCTAGGTAGGGCCAGTGGGACCCCTTGCTTGCTAGCTACCTTGCCAGGGGCAGGAAAGATCTTCAAGTCAAACTGATGTTCTGAGTCCCCATTTTTGTGGTCTGGAAAGGAACCCTGTGTTATCTCCTTCAGAAACTAGTAAAGGTGTACTATAGGCCTTACAAATACCAGAAATTAGATATACTGCAAGTTTGGGCTGTCTCTGTCTCCCAGGTGGCTGGATTTTCCTAAGAAATGAGTCTTATCTCACTGATGAGCCAGTCTGCACCCTTGAAGCACAATCCCATTGTATCTGAGTCTGGATCATGTTTCTATGTTTCTTGATTGGCCTGATTTTGTAGATGGTGGGGTTACCACAGCAATCACAGAGGAGTGCTTGCTGGTGTTGGAATGGTGTGTGTGGGGGTGGCTATCATGGTTCTACTGAATTCCCCAGGGGTGAGAATCTAGGTGGGAAATCTAAATCGCTCCCCTGATGCCCTGTGTCTGAGTCCTACTGCTAAATGTCAGGAGTTGGCCTGGTGTGCTGGTGAGGCAGGGCTACAGCACAAACTAGAGAGAGAACTTCCATGGGATGAGGGAAAGTAGAACCTCAGCTTGGTTCTTCTGCATTCTCTGTGGGAAAGAATTGGAATGGGGAGTTTGAGCCAAATCTCACAGTGGTAATAATCTAGGTCCTGTGTCTAAGTTCCCCTATTGTCTCCTTATCAATTACTCTCTTAGTGGCAAAAAGAGAGATCTAAGTAAGGTATTCTACTTGGACACTTCTTCCTGGAAGTCTCTTCAATTTTTTTCATCATTTGCTTTCATGGTTGGACTGGAAATTTGAATGATAATTGTATTATTTGGATTTCCTTGAAGACTAATAGATATAACCCCATCACTGAGAGCATTAATATATAAGATCTTCAAATGTCTTTTTCAACATTGAATGGAATGTTATTCTTCTTGATTGTGCTGTTTTCCACATAGCAATTCATATGTTTTTCTTTTTCAATGACCACTTGTATTTAATGCAATTCCAGAATTTTTAGTTAGAGCTGAAAGATGTCGATGAAAAGTATTCATGGGCTGAGCCCCTGTGGTGCAAGTGGTTGAGAGTGGAATTGCAGCCCGCAGGCTTGGCGGTTCAAATCCAGTGGCAGTTAGGTAGCACCCACGACCACCAGAAGCAGTGATGCCCACAAAACACACACACACACACACACACAAAAGAAAAGTATTCACATAGACACAGAAAAATAATTACATCTTTAGATGAACATGACATAATCTTACCTATAGAAATCCCAAAAACTCAATTAAACAAAGTAAAAATGTTGTCAGTGTAGCAGCCTATATAATCAGCATACAGAAATCCATTGTATTCTTGTCTATTAAAGATGATGATGCTGAAGAATATTAAAATGTTACCATTTACAATAACTACACAAAAATAAAAGACTTGGGAATTTTTATAAAGGAAACAAAAAATTTATTCAAAGAAAATGATAAAATACTCCTAAAGAAACAAATAGAAATGTACACAAATGGAACAAATTATCATGTTCCTTGATAGGCAGACTAAATATTATGAAAATGTTAATGGTACTAAAATTACTTTACAAATTCAATCCAATTCTAACAAAAAATTCCAATACAATTTTTCAAAGATTTAGAAAAATGAATTTATAAATCTATAAAAGGAAAGAAGCCTCAGATAAATGAAACACTATTTAAAAAAAGCAAAAACAAAGAATGAGACCTTGTACTTCCAGAACCTAAGATCTACTATATGACGTATAGCCACAGTAATAAGAAATAGCCTGTACTGGTGCAACAATAGATATGAAGACTAAATAATTAGAATTAGGACCCCATAAATACAACCAGATACTTAGAGACAACTAATTTTTGATAAAACAATGTTTTTAATGTGCCATGGGGTTAGCTCAGATTCTACTGACCCCATGCACAACAAAAGAATACACTACACAGTCCTGAATCTCCTCACAATTGTTCCTATGCTCGAGTCAACTGATGCAGTCACTGTGTCAGTCCATCTTATTGAAGGCTTTCCTCTATTTTCACTGCCCCTCCACTGTACCAAATATTATGTCCTTCTCCAACATTAAATGAGTAAAATATATCCTTTTCAAAAATGATCCTGAAAAAAAACTGAATCTTCACTTGCAAAATAGTGAAACAAGACCCAATCCTCACACCATGCAAAAACCAAAAAGTAATATCAAAGACCTAAATATAAGTCACTCAATTATAAAGACCATCAATTGAAAAAATAAGGACAAACTAAAGGCATAAATACACTGCTGAACATAATGAAAACTATCTGCACTATTAAAGCAAAATAAATAAAAGGGAGTCTACTAAAAGTAGGGCACTTATGTACATCAAATGACTTCATCAAAAAAGTCAAAAGAGATCAGATTATAAACAAATTCAGTAATAAAATATCAGATGAAGGGTTTATCTTCCAAATCCATAGAAAACTACATTTTAATAAGAATAATACAGTACTATAAAATAGGCATAAGACATGAATAGAAAATTTAGCAGATGGCACATAGGTGCCCATAATTATATGAAGAAATGTTCATGATCATTTGCAATAAGAGAAATACACATTAAAACAACAATGAGATATCACCACACAAATACACTTTTGGCAAAGTTCAATAAAACAGATAATAATAAGTGCTGAAGAGAATGTGGAGCGATGTGAACACTACTTACCCTGCTGGTGAGATTTTAGTATTGTACAGCCACTATGACAAGTTCTTAAACAAATCCAAATATAGGTACCTGATAATCTGGCAATCTCTCTACTGGTTATGAACCCTAAGGAAATAAAAAATACAACATGAACAGAAGCATGTTTATCTATGTTTATTTTAGAAATTTCTACAATAGCCAAACCATGGAAACAGCCATAAAACGCAACTGTAGAAGAAAGGATAAACAAAAGGTGGTAAATTCATACTATGGAATTTTATACATCGATAATAAACAACGAAACCTTTATTTAACATTGCAAGATGGACAAAACTAGAAAATATTATGTTCAAACCACTTGGACATTCATAAAAACATAAATATGTAGAGTCAGTATTGTGATAAGGAGAAACAAAATAAAAATAAGAAATGCAGTTTACACCCCAACAGAAAAGACTTTGATGACTGTGAGTTGGAAACAGGAACACAGAGAGGGGAAGTATGTGGGAAAGATGAAAAAATGCAGGTTTTAACAGGATATTTTTTAAAATTTCATTTCTTTATACAAAATTATTCATTTTTTAAAAAATGCCAATAAAAATCCAGATCATCTTACTAATGCATAGTGTATCAATTGTTATGAATTCCATTTAATTTTTGACAACATCCAATTTCCCTAATTCATACTTCATATAGTCAAAGTTGTGATTATTAGAGTTTTGTAGTTGTATACTATCAGAAAATGAAGATCCTAAGTTTCCACTCCCAAAGACTTTCTCCATTCAGGTCAATATTGTCTGTTCTTTGAGAAATCAGCTGCTTATCAGTCACATTTCAAATATCTTCCAACCCTAGAGACCCAACTGTTGGCACTGTCTGTGACAAATGTTCTGATCCTTTCATTAAGCCTTCAGTATGTGACAGTGTATCGATTATGTGCATGAAGTTTCCAGTGGCTACTTCCTTTGAAGTGGGTATTCCATACCTTAATTCAATCCTTCTTCTTTGTGTGAAAACTCTGCTGAAACTTGTTCACTTTTTGTGAACAAAAATACCCTGGTGGCATTTGGGATACCAGAGTTGTATATCAAAGAGTAATTGCATATTAAGAAAACAATCCAGCCTAGTCCAGGTCAATTTCATAAGTATGATATTAGCCCATATTTCTGATACTCGTCTATAAATTCTTCTTGAGACTCACACAGTCACTTGCATGATGCTGAATGGAGGAAGATCACAGACCAGTGGGTGAAGGATTATGGATTACTGGCAGTGAAAGCATCTCGCCACTTGCTTCTTTGCATCTTTTCTCAACAGGAAAGTGAAGCAGAAGAAAGAGAGGACATTTCCAGAATCCACACGAGAAGACTATGCCCACAATGAAACATGATCAGGCTATAACCTGATTAACAGGATAGATTGCACCCTTTCCCTCATAATACCCTCAAGCTCATGTTAGATTATGTAACTAACATAGTGATCCTACTAGAAATTGAAATTCCAGTGTCTTCCAGCTTCAAAGAAACACACAAGTGAAGACAGACCGGTGGTGGTTATTAATTGATAGTTAGAAATATGTTAAAAAGAGGATAGTATACTATCAATCTGAGATTGTGCTGGGCAGGGTTCTCTTAGAGAAATACAACCAGGACACTAGTAATTCTCTTTATATATTTCTATAGAGAGAAAGGTATACAAGATAAGAAAGAAACAATTAACTATCTATAAAGCAGTACAAATTGCTCAGTGCAACTCACTTGCATGAGAAAGTTAGAAGACTGGCAGTCCTTCAAGTCTGGAGGGCCACTAATCTTCTGTGGCCATTTTGGCATAACAAACCTACCCATCACAGAGAAATAGCAATTTTTAAATTTATTTTTCAACCAGTGAAGACCACCCAATAAGTTAATTGGCTGATTTTAACAGAGAGATATTGGAAAATAGTTTGTAGAATCTTTGGGTCATATAAGTGGTTCAGATTGTAGCTAATAACCAAAATTTGGCAGGTCAAATTGATTAAATGTGTCTTTAAAAAAAGAATTGGCAGTCTGCTTCTGAAAGCTCAATCCATTGAGATACTACGGAGCACAGCATTACTCTCATAGGTTACATAAAGTCATCAGTTGATACAATCAATTCAAATGAAACATTATTTTGTGTGTGTTTTTAAAATCTCAGAATCCTCATAAAATATATATGTATATAAATCTCATGTAATTTGTATTAATTTTAAAATGTTTAAATATTGACATACTATGAAAATTCAGTAGGCATCAGTGAATTACTTTAGGGAGGAAAATAATACTTCTGTCTTTTTGAGATATAGAACAAAATTATAGCTTCGATTGTTATTAGCTGTCATCATTTTAGCTCCAGCACATAATGATTTCATGCACAGCAGAGTGAAGTTCTACAGGCTCCTACACCATCTTCCCAATTATTCCTAGTCTAGAGCCCATTGATGCAGTTGCTGTGTCAATCCATCTTGGTGAATGACTTGCTCTTTTCCTGCCCTTCCATTTTACCAAATATGATATCCCTGACCAAGGACTAGTTCATCTGACAATATTCACAATGGATACAAGATGAAGACTTCAAGAGAAATGGCATCACATTCATCACCAAAAAGGACATTTCAAGAGCTATCTGGAGGTACCTAGCTAAAAGACAACACGTTCGATTCAGAAGAGGATGTGAAGCATGGGATATTATTTCTGATGTCAAATTGACTTTCACTTGAAACAGAGAACACCTGGAAGATGTTTACTTGTGCTTTAGTAAATGTATGGCATTCAGCTTTATGGACCATAACAAACTACACTTGATTGTACTCATGCAGAACCTGTACATGGATCAATATGAAGCTGTGTGAACAGAACAAGGGGATACTGCGTGGTTTAAATTCAGGAAAGATGTTTCAGAAGGTTGGACCTTAATCTGTATGCTAAAAAAATCTGAGAAGCTGAATTATATGAAGATTGTAGGAATTATATGAAGATTGGAGTGAGGCTTACTAACCATCTGAGATAAGCAGATGGCACAACCTTGCTCTTTGAAATTGAGGTTGACTGGAAACATTTGCTGATGAAGAACAATAATTGAAGCCTTCAGCTGAAACTGCAACTTAATGCAAAGAAAACCCAAATCCTCAAAGTAGAACAGTAGGTACCATCATAATAAACATGGCATTTTCAATCACTTTTATGTATGTAAATGTTGACCGTTGAAAAGAGAAGACTGGAAAAGGATCTCTGTATTGGTTTATGGTTCTGAAAAAGAAAATTGAAAGAACATTGGACTTCTAGAAAAGCAAACAATGGTAGGTTCTTAGAGGATCCTTAGAGGCGCTGATGACAAGCCTCTGTCTCAGGTACTTTTGACATGTTGTCAAGAGAGGGACCTCATGCGTGGTAAAATAGCAATTCAGTGATAAACATACCTCCAACATGATAGACTGATACTGGGGCTGAATCAATGGACTCATGCCTAAGGACAATTGTAAGGTTGGTGTGAACCTGAGCAGTATTTCCTTCTGTTGTAATGAAGGTCATTATGAGTTGGAATGGACTCTCTAACACTTTAAAATAACACCTTGAAGTGAAATGCTCTCTGATGGGATATATCTACTCATGGAAATATAGTCAATACAACTATTATTCAGACTTAAGTACCAACTACCTTAAACTACCAAACTAGTGATTAAAAAGTTGAAGAATTATGTCAATAATTTCATTCTAAAATTGATCACGTGCTATCAGGATGCATTGATAATTATTGGTGATTGGACTGCACAAGTTGGAAACAAAGAGAAAAGAATGGTAGTTGGAAATATAGACTTGGTGATAGAAAAAGAGCTGGATATTACTTGAAGAAATTTTGAAAAGAAGAACACATTTTTCATAGAAAATACCTTTTTCAAAAATACAAACAGTAGCTATTGCCATGGACTTTTCCAATGGAATAAACAGAAATCAGATTGATCACATCTGTTTGGAGAGACAACAGAGAAGTCCAATATCAGCTCAAACCAGGTCAGAGGCTTTTTGTGGAACAGATAATCAATTACTCTTATGTAAGTTCTGATTGAAGCTGATAATTATAAGAAGTACAAAAAATCCAAAATAAGACTGAATTTATCCCACATGACGTCAAGAACATTTCAAGATTAGATTTGATATATTGAGCACTACTTGTAGAAAATCTGATGAGCTGAGAAGTGGCAAGTATTCCATACACTAAAGAAACGAAAGTCATTAAGAAAACTGGAAAGAAATGATCTAAGTGGATATCAGACTAGATCCTTAAACGTATACTATCTAAGACATAAGGAAGAAATAATGACTTTATAGAGCTTAAACATTTTCAAGCGTAGCCCAATAAGTTAAAATAAAATATTTTAATGAAATGTGTAAAGACTTAGGGTTGTAAAACCAATAATAAAACATGCCCAGCATATCTGAAGCTTAAAGAATGAAGAAGGAGAAGGAGAAAAATTTAGAGAGGCAATGTTAAAGGATTCTAAGGTCAAACCTATCTCTCTTGGAAGAAGCTAAGAATTTCCCTTCGATACTAGAGTGGTAAGAGTTTGGGAATACTGTCAGCAGAGGCCATTCTTTAGAGGAGGACATGATGTTTGGAAAAGTTAAGGGTCAGTGAAAAAGAAACAGCACTTCAACAAGATGGGTTGACACTGTGGCTGCAACAATATTCTTGAGAATAGTCATAATTGTGAGGTCGACTCAGAATGGAGCAGTGCTTTTCCATTTATCAAGGTCACTATGGATTGCAATTGATGTCACCTACCAAAGCAAAAGTAGCATGAACAAATTATTGAATGATGAAGGAATTATCTTAGAAGGATGCAAAGACTACACAGAGATACCAAACTGAAATGACATGCTCCACAGCCAACCCCATCAGGAGGTTGCATATGAGCAAGAGCCAATTGTAATTAAGAAAGAAGTTCAGGTGACACTGAAAGCATCAGTCAGAAACTAAGGTTCCAAGAATTGATTGAATGACAAGTGAGATATTTCAACACACTCATGAAGCGCCAGAAGCATTCACTTGTCTATATCAGGAAATTTGGAACACAATTACTTGATTAAGTGACTAGAAAGAAATCATATTTATTCCCATTTTAAAGAAAGATGACACAACAGAATACTCAATTTAAAGAAAAATATCAACATCACTTGCAAGTAAAATGTTGCTGAAGCTCATCCAACAACAATGTCAGTGTGAACTAATCAGGAAGTACCAAGGTTTCATGCCAGATTCTGAAGAATACATACCACAAGACCTATTATAGCTTATGCCATGTGACGATTGGCTCAAAGCAGAGAATAGCGAGTGTGTTTACTGTGATTTATTAAGTGGTTACTTATTGGCTTGCAATCAGCCTGGATGGAAAGGTGAAGTCCCCAACAGCTCCGTCGAAAAAAGACTGGACTTTCTATTCTTATAAACAGCTACAATATGGGAAACCCACGCAAGATTGCTGTGAGTGAGCATTTGACTCGATGACACTGAATTTTAAAAAGGCTATTCTAAGATGCTTGACAGTTTTAACTTTAACACATTATGGATTGCTTTCAGAAGAATCGGAATCACAGAACATTACCTTGTGCTACTTCAGTACTTGCACATTGATCAGGAAGCACTTATGCAAATAGAATGAGAAGGTTGTATGATTTTAAAGCAGGAGATGTAAATAGCACAGTTGAATCCTTCCATAATAATTGATCAATCTATATGCTGAGCAAATAATCAAAGAATCTGGATTATATAAAGACCTCAAAATCAGGATTAATGGAAGACTTTTAACAATCTGAGATAAGAAAATAGCACAAGCTGAGATATGAAGATAACTCAACATTGCTTGTTGCAATTTAAGGGTACTTGAAGTACTTGCTGATGAATGGATTGCAACTCAAAGTAAAGAAGACCTAAATACTTATGGTAATATCATGATAAATGAAGAAAATATTGGAGTTGTCAAAGATTTCATCTTGCTTGGATCCACATTCATTCAATGCTCATGGACGCAACAGTGCCGAGACCAAATGATGGAATGTGTTGAGTATATGCTGCACAGGACCTCTTTAAAGTTTTGAAAACTAGGAGATTGGTGTGAGGACTAATCCAAGGTGCATCTGATCCAAGTCATAGTATTTTTCAATGACCTCATATGTATGAGAAAGTAGAACATTGGGTAAGGAAGATTGAATTAGAATCAGTGCATTTGAATTTTGGTGTTGGAGAATATTGGACATACCAATGAATGCCAAAAGAACAAGCAAATTGTTTTGGAACAAGTATACCAAGAATGCTCCTTGGAAACTAATGTCACAATTGAGAGTTTTCCTTACATATTATGGAAGTGTTGTGAGGAAAGACTATTCCCTGGAAAAGGACATGAGGCTGCATGAAATAGTGGAGCAGCAAAAAGCGGAAGATGCTTGTCATCATCAATTGGAATGTGTTCAAACATGAAAATAATTGTGAGCATGGTATGAAATAGGATAGTTTTCATTTTGGTATATATAGGGTCACTATGACTTGAGGGTACTTTGCAACAAGAAAAATGAGTATTAAAAATAAAGCATCGGGCTGAGCCCTGGTGGCGTAGTGGTTGTGTGCGGGACTGCGGCCCACTGGGATGGAGGTTCAATTCCAGCAGTGGGACTGGGCCTCCTACTCCCACCACCGTAGAGCAGTGATGTCCAAAATAAATAAATAAAATAAAGCATCATCTTGAGGACTAAGGTACACTGGACTTTAGCAATGATATTTCAAATTGTCATATACATGTAAAATTAAATATGAATAAGGAAGAATGCAGAATTGTTGTGTCTGAATGTGGGCATGAATATAATATACAGTGCTCAAAAAATGCACAAATTTCTCTAGGGAGAAATACTGCCAGAATACTCTTTAGAAGTGAGTGCAGTGAGACTCTATGGATTTACTTTGGACATGTCATCATGAAAGACTACTCTGTAGAGAAGTAAATCATGCCTGGTAAAGTAGAAGGTCAGAGAAAAAGAATAATTCCCACAGTGGCTGAAATAATGGGCTCGGACATCAGAAAGATGATGAGGTTTGTACTGGCTCTCCAGACAGTATTTTATTTGATTGTACATAGGGTCACTCTGCTTTAGAACTGATGAGGATACACCAAACAGCAGCAACAACAGCATGGCCACTGTTGTAACAAATTGACTATCATACTCTATCTTTGACATTTATAATGATGCTCTAGTGAACCATCTCATCTCAGAGAAATTTCTGGAGTTTTAAAGAAGTTTTTCACCCTCTTTTCTCTTTCATATCCCTAACTGGAAGAAATAAAATAGTTTATTTTTTAGTTCATAGCATTTCTTAAAGTTCTTAGATTATAATCAATTTTTTAATTTTTTATATAATCAATTTTAAACATATTTCTTTCTTTTTTCATATACTATAATATTTTTAAAGTTATTCAATGTAGCACTATATGAAAATCATAATGGCTATATGTTCCTCAAAATGAGTTAGTCATGGGTTGTTGAAATTCATACCATCCATATAGAAATGTTAAATAATTAAATCCATTTAAAATATAAAAGTTTACTATTCTATTATTTAGCGTTCTATTGCTGTTTGAAGCTAAAATAATCAAGACAACAAACAAAATGATGCTACAATGTAAGCAGTTTCTCATTTCTTTTCTAAAATCATGCTATTAGGAACTTTTATAGATGTCATAACAATCCATAATTCAGTTAGATCAAGCATTGTTGTGCCATTGCTGCCACCACCATCACTTTCAAAACATTTTCTTTCAGCTTGAACTCTTTGGTGTCAGATCCCCTTTAACCGGTCCCCTCCCTACCCTCCCCCACCCCCACCCCCAGGAACCCTTAATATAGTATTATTGTTACTACTACTATATTTTACACCTTCCAATGTATCTATTCACCTACAATTCTGTTATTCTTTCCCCCAAGAGTGAAATTATAGACCTATCAGTTTCTCTCAGTCCTCCCCGTTCCACACCCTGCTCTCCTTACTCTCAATAATTGTTACTTGAGTTACTATTTCTGAGTGGTTCAACTCTCTTGGATATCATGCATCAAATGATCTTAATTATACAAATGAACATACATAAGTCTAACAAGATTAGTGAGGTAAACCCAAGCCCATCATAGTGAGATTAGGAAACATTAAAGAGTTAGAAGATACGTGTTTTATCAGTGCTTTATTACACCCTGGATATATCATCCCTTTTGTGTGGCCTTTCTGTGAGGAACTATCCAATCATCTTATAGGTGGGTTAGGGGTTTCCACTATGTCTACACTAAATGTCAATTTGATTACTTATTTTTGAACTTCTGATACCTATTCCCATTGACACCTCATAATCACAAAGTCTGGTGTTCTTCCATGTTGGCATTGTTTCTTCTCTGTTAGTTGGCCACCTGTTTAGCTTCAAGCCATTAAGGCCCTGATGCTCCATCTTTTAATAGCCAGGCACCATCAATTTTCATACTACATTTGCTTATGCAACTGCTTTCTCTTCAGCAATTTGTCAGGAAATTGAGCTTAATACGTTGCCATGTTATTAGAATAAACCATTCTTGTACTAAGGTAGGATGTAAGTAGAAGCTCAAAGTCCATCTGCTTCTTTATTATACACACATGTTCAACTACTCTTATATTTATATATTTACATATGTACATATCTATATTTAAAAACACATATATGTATATAATTTTTGCTTCCTTATTCTTTCTTCTATTTCTTTCTGCACAATTTTTACAGAGAATGTGGTGAAAAAGGTTTAACCCAGGACTATCATAAAAGCTTTTCAAAATCATCTGTTTGTAACTTTTCATAAGCTAATATATGAAATTTGGAAATAATAGTTCTTCTACTTATTTTTCTACTTAATCACAATTTTTTCATCCCTATCATATTCATGCTTGGCCATTACTTTCATTTTATCTTTCTAGGATTTTTCAATCTAATATAATTTAGATGATTTTATTTAATTTTTGTTTTATGCTACCATATCAACAACTTTCTAAAATCAAAAATCCTTCATCCACATATGTACTGGAATTTTTAAATTTACTCCAAAATAAGAATTTACGTTCAAAATAAGAACGTCTGGGACATTGGTAAAAAACATACTCTATATGTAGTTGATATAAATTTTGTATCAAAAAACTGTATCAGATGCTTGCAATTTCCCTACAAGTAAACAAATTCTGTCACATCCTAGTTTCCAGGGATTTATTGTCAGTGGGTCTCACTATTGAACTAGAAATATCTAATGAAGGTAGAGAGGAGAGTCATCTACTTTATACTGATAATGAAGTAGAAAAAGTATACATACATTTTAAATATATAATTTATATATAAATTATACTTTTAAATATACTTTTATATATTTAAAAATATATAAGTTTATGCATAGGTATACATAGCATAAGATGTTTGTCAGTAGATTATATATGTAAAGGCTAATATACATTCCAGATCCCACAGGCTCTTAAAATTTAAATACCTTACTGTCTGCCCTTGGTCTACTCATGACTTACAAGACACGTAAACATTGTTTGGGAATTAGGGATACAGCATTGCATGCTGCAAATTTTAAATCATCAATTAAACAGCATCATTTAATCTTGAGTTGAAATGCCAAGGACATCTTTTTCTGGAAAAGGATGGATTAGTACAGGCAGTTCCCATTGATGTTTAAGATACATAGCTGTGATTCAAGACACTTGGGGATCTATAGCTAAACAAGGTGATCACATTAAAAGTGTTGGAAATTGTTTTAATATAATGGAAAAATTATCATTCCAACAAATAAAAAATTATGAACATAAACTTCACCTTGTAAACTATGAGCCAGAAATATTTTTACTTCCTATATACCAATATATGTATTATATCAAGTACATTAAACACTGTAAGATCCTGGGTATAGTATATTCAATAAAAAATTTAAAAACACTGTCAGGCAAACCTGCACTTTAGAAACCCTATACTATTGAGTAAAGCTAGTTTATTTGGTTTTATTATTATAAAAATTAAAAATAGAAAACTATAAGCACTACAGTTGAGAAAAAATGAATGTATTATGTTACCATGTATTATCGAAGATAATTATGTTTTTTTTCATAAAAACAAACAAAAACTAGTCCAATTACAAAAACATCAAACCCAAGATGTGTCAATTCTATTAGCCCATGAGAAAATATATAGGTATCCCCATCTTATTAATTATCTTATACAATTCTATGAATTGATGAAAAATGCTAATGTTTTCTTAAAGCAAAATTTTGTTATTTATGCATTTAGTAAAGTGGTATACAGAGATATACAAGATAAAGATACAAAGTCTATATGCATAAGTATATATATATATTTGGTGTACATATTACTGCATTATATACTGTTACATATATACTGCACTTGATAGATATATAAACATATAGACTGATAAATGGATACTTATACTTCATATAGTGAGTATGTGACTGTATGTATAAGTAGTAAAGATGTTATTGTATTATTTGCAGCAATTTTTAATAAAATGGTTTAAATTGATATTAATATTAAATTAATTTATTAAATTAATATTTAATAAAAGTATTGACTGAGCTCCAGTGGCATAGTGGTTGTGTGCAGTCCACTGGGTTGGCAGTTCAAATCCAGCAGCAGCTTTTCAGGAGCAAGACTGGGCCTCCTACTCCCAACAGAGGGCAATGATGCCAAAAAATAAAAATAAAAGGCATCAATATTATATTTTAAAGAAGTGTATGTGAATTCAAATAAGAACTTTTTTCTTTTATTTCACAGCATATTAAAAATTAATATAAAAATGTCACCTAAGTTAAACTACATAAAATAAATGGTATGATTTTTGTCTTAAAATATCTATTTCCTATCTTGAGAAAAGTTTAGGTCCTGCTCGACCATGAAATGAAATTCTATTTTAATCTCAGCATCCTAGTTTGTTTGGTATGTCTTGTTATGTCTGTTATGACTCTTAGGGACTATATGTGCAGAGTAATAAAATTGTGTTAGATCTCTGCAGTTCTGGCAATTGTGTCTGTGTTTGAGCTCAGCATTGCAAACATTGTGTCAAACCATATATTGAAGATCTTGGAATTTTCACTGACTCTTTATTTACCAAACATAATAACTTTTTCTTGGGACAGTCTCTCCTTATTACATGTAAAAAAGCATATGAGGCAAAGTCTTGTCATTCTTACTTCTATGGAGTACTCTGGATATTATTCTTTCCAGATAGATTTGTTCATTTATCTGGAAATCCATACTATGTTCACTATTATTCACCCAAACCATACTTGCTTTTGCTTTATTAACTCCAGACCTTTAAATATTTCATTGCAACAAGTGAAAGCATTATTTTCTTTTCATGGTGCTGACTGAAATCTTCTACTGAACAATTGTGCTTAGCCATTTATTGCTTCTGCTTTAGCTAGTTTCAAGTTCAAGATCAACTTTCAGGTAATTTATGACATTAATTCTGGTCCTTCCTTCTGTCCTTTCTTTTTAATAATATTTTGTTTTCTCATATACAATATTCTTGATGTCATCATACTACTTTTCTAGTTTCTAATTGAAAACCTCTAGCTCATTTGTGGGAGAAAGATAAGCTTTCTTATTGCCCAGACATGGTACCATCTTAGAAACCCAATAGAACTATTCTATGCTGCCTGATTAGGTCACTGTGAGTTAGAATTGAATCAATGGCGTGATTTTTGTTTTGGTTTGGTTTGGTTTATACTCAAGACGGCACTTTAACTCTTTGTCTTGTTTGAATTGCTTTGAGCTTCAAGTTGAACTTGTATATGAAAAACTAGTTGTCAATTCTATAGTCATTGCTACATTGTATTCTGACTGATGATACTGTGCTTCTTGGTCTTCTGCTTTCACAATGTAGTTAATTTGCTCTTAGGTATCCCTCTAGGAAGGGCCATGTGCATAATTGCTATTTATGTTGTCGAAAATGGCATTTCCCATGAATACATTGTTAGTGTGGAAAAATATATCAAATGTTTTCAGGCATTGTTTCTACTACCAAGATAATATTTCATTAAAAATGAACTTTGGTTATGTTCAAGCTTTCCATTTCTGTCAGCAGCAATTATTAATGTAGCTTGATTGAAACTTTAATCAACATGAAACTGCAGAAATTGCTTAAAATATTTCATTTCTTTATGCTCTGCATTTATGTTTAATGGAAAATTTGAAGAGTTGTCATATTAACTGATGCTCTTAACAGGTCTATGGACATTCTCTTATTTTGAGCAATGCTGTCCTTTGGAAATATGTCAATTTTTAAAAGAGTGTGCAGTCTATTATTTTTTATTCAAAATGGTCAACAACAACCCAATTCAGCTCACTAGTTCTTAAGAGACCAATCTTTGTGTATTCCATTGCACTTTTGCTGACTTCAAGTTGTCGGTTAGAGTTTTGTGCTGTGGTGGTGTGTGGCCGTGGTGCTGGAGGATAGCTATGTCACTGGTCTTTTAAATGCAACAGATTCGCCCATGTGAAGAGTTCAGCAGGGCTTCCACATGAAGAAAAGACTGCTAAGAATGAAACAGTTTGCCACTTCAGAGGAAATAGCCAGTGAAAATCCTAGCCACAGAAAGAAAACGTTATCAGGTAATGAAGGCTAATGGAAGGAAAGTAATGTCAACCAGTGTGACATGCATGAAATAAACTCCTGGGAGTGTGACATTCAGGTTCTTCAATTTATGGTGAAGCATAGTTCAAGATAGCAACAAACTGAAAAAAATTACTAATGATCACAACCTGGTATGTACAAAGTATGAATATAGGAAAAATAAACTCATGAAAAATGAAATGAAATGCATAACACTCAATATCCTAGGTGTCACAGAGCTGAAATAGACTGCTATTGGTCACTTTGAATTACAAAAAAAACCCAAACCCAAATACACACACGTATGGTTTAGTAAGTCAGGAATGACACAGTCAACATGAATGAAATTGCATTCATTGTAAATGAAATAGACAAGCTCAGGTAACTTTGATTTTTAATTGACCAGAAGGCTAAATTAAACCCTCCCTCCTCTCTTGATTCTCACCAGGAATTTGTCCTGAGCTGTAATTGCCCTTAGGGTCACTCTTGTTTAAACTGCTCCTCTCCATATCAGAAAGGCTTTCTCCCCAGGACAGGTGTGTTCATTTTTCACTCTTCAGAGATGCTAACTAAAGACAAAATACAGGGATAGATCATAAAACAAGGGACCTAACACTATACAAATCTACTTATTTTTTCTTCTGTCGTCGCCACTAATGATATATGAAATTTTTAACTTGTGTTTTCTGTTTTCTCTTCCCTGCACCATGCTTGCTTCCTGATGATATAAAGTCCCCAGCCAAATAAATATAAGGACTACAGCATGGCGGACCATTCTGTTTAAAATGTCTCTTCTGCAGTCTGGGATAGCCTGTTAGAATAAAGACTTCACGTAATTCGACTAGGCCATGAAATGATCTTCATTTACATGAACCCACAGCAGTTAATCTGTCTTGAAGTACAATGCTGTTACGATAGGATTACATCAGCCTTTGATGAAATCTCACTGTGATTGTTATATAATTATTTGAGAGGATTAAGAGTGAGGGGGTTGGGGTCTAGACAGTCAATCAGGTCATAGTCTATGAGACCTCTGCATAGGCATGGCTTTCTCCTAAAAATTCTGGAAATTCTTCTCTTAAGTTTTGGAGGCAGGAGTCTCTCTCTCTCTCTCTCTCTCTCTCTCTCTCTCTCTACTCCTCCCTGGGAGATATTTCTAACTAGAAGCCATATGAAGCTACTCTGAAACACCCAGAGACTTCTGGAGTCAAAGAAGCCACATGGAGACCCCTGTTAGTGCTGAGATGATTACAATGCTACTGGATGCACAAGACTTCCCATTCTCTGATCTTCCTGCACTTAGCATCATGGTGCTGGAGAAAATGAAGACAACTTCACAAAAGCAAAAATGCAACCTTGATTGTTTCCTATTTGAATTTCTAGGACAGATTTTCTGCTTTCAATACTAATGACAGAGGCTTGATGTGTTGTTATGAGACATCAATAATATCATATATGAAGAAAGGAAAAGATCATTAAATAAAAGAAAGACTGGAAAGAAAAATTGATGTCAGAAAAGACTTTGAAACTTTTCTTAATCTTATAATAGCTTAGGCAAAGGAAAGGAGTGATGAAGTCATTGTGCTGAACAGAAATGTTGAAAGTACAGGTCAGAGAGAAAAGGAACATATTGTATTAAAATGTTCAATGACCAAGAATTATTAAACCAGAAAGAAAGAACATGTTCTGGATATCTCAAACAGAAAAAACTAAAACATGCAAGCCTCTGATTACAATATTGAAAGATTATGGTAAAAATATCAAAGGTGCACAAATAATCAAAGGAGAAGGAAAGAAAACATAGAATTGATAAAAAATAGCTATGTGGCGTTCCAATATTTTAGGAAGTAGCATATGAATCAGAAGCAATGATGCTGGAAGAAGTTCAACCTGCACTGAAAGCATTAGCAAAACATAGGACACTAGAAATCGAGGGAGTACTCTGAAATGTTTCAACAGTCAATGAAGTACAGGTATATGAAAAACATGTAGCATCAAGATTGGAAGAAGGCTTATTAGCAACCTGAGATAGGCAGAGGACACCATCTTCCTTGCTGAAAATAAGAACTTGAAGCACATGCTAATGAAGAACAAGTATTGTCGTTTTTCATATAGATTACAACCCAATGCAAATAAGGCCTAAATCTTTACAACTTGTTCAATAGGTAGCATGATAAATGGAGAAAATGTTGACAGTTTCAAGGATGTTGTCTTGATTGGATTCACAATCAATACTCATTGAAGCATCAGTCAGGGGATCAAATGACACATTGCATCAGGTAAATTTGCTGCAGAGGACTTCTTTGGGTTTTTTTAAAAAGCCAGGATGTTACTTTGAGGACTAAAATGTGTCTGACCCAAGCCATGGCATTTTTCAATCACCTTTATATGCATGCCACAGTTTGACAATACAGAAGACTGGAGAAGAATCAATGCGTTCCAATTTTGGGGCTAACGAAGAATAATGAAAGCACCGTGACTGTCGAAAGAACAAACAACACTTTATTGGAAGAAGTTTGGCCAGAGGGCTTCTTCGATGCAAGGATGGAGAGATTTTCTTATGGAGAAGGACATCATACTTCGTAAAGCAGAGAGGCAGTGAGAAGGAGGGGAGCCCTTAACAAAATAAACTGATACAGTGGTTGCAACAATTGACTCAAGAACAGAATAAATGTAAGGTTGGCACAGCTCCTGGCAAGGTTTGGTTTGGTTTTGAATTGTGCATGAGGTCACTAGGGGGTTGAGCCTACAGATGGAACTTAACAACAATAACTGAAATTTCCCTAGATTAACCCTTTTTATATGCAGTATTCCAACTTGTAATCTTTAATGCATTCCATCCTTATTTTGAGTGGTGTAATCAGTAACTAAAGAATCAAAGAATTGTGCCATGTCTCTGTCATGAAGGCAATTGTAGTGGGAAGAGTTTGCTCTTCTCTATTCTTTGTTTGAATGCCGTTCAATGAGGGTCTTGTCTTCAAGCATTATATCAAACAACAGCTACCACTATTCTTAAGGTGTTCACTGTTCTTTTTTGGATGTTTTGTGGAGGAAATAGACCACTGGGTCTTTCTTCCTTATCTGTTGCTGTCTGAAATGGGTGTTTCTGTTGGTATTTTAAATACCCAGTACCATAGCTTCAAGAATCATAGTAACACATTAGCCACCACAAACTGACAGAAAAGTGTTAGGATCGAGATGTCTAGATATTTTAAGTTCACTTCCACACATAGTAAATACATTTAATCAGGCTTCTTTTTATTTATTTGAAATTTATATTATTTTTATCACTGACGTGATATTTATATGCAACTTGCTAGACAAAATATTTTCTAATATTTTGCAGTATTTTCTTTGTACATGACAGTATTTTATTGACTCTTGTATCATATTTTTAAAGATAAATATGCATTAAAATGAAATGATAAATTACTTCATGAAGAGACATTTCTGAATATAGATAATGACATGTCACTACTATAAATACTGTACGTACATCTCAAATAGTTCCTAATTACTGAAAAAATGATATAATATGTAATATAGTAAGTCAATTTACATAAGGAAAAAGACATTACCACATGATGGCAAATAAAAGGGTTTATTGCTTAAATGAGTGCTCATTCTTAGTAATAAATATTGTGGAAAATTCATCTAAAAGGAAATATGAAATTATTATATCATAGCAAGAGATATAATACCACAGAAAGAAAAATAGAAAACGTGCGACCTACGAGGAATGTCTGATAGTATTTTATTTTCCCTATTTTTCCTCTATTGAGAATGGATAAAATATCATTTTGGAGACTGTTATTTCTAAAGCAGTCTTCATTAGTATCAGCTGTCTTTAGTGAGAGCACTTTTAAACTCTTCCACTAAGAGTATGAAAGAGTTGTGGTAAACAGCATTGGAGGTGAGCATATCTGATTTCCTCTGTTCTTGCTGTTGTCACAACATAAGAGTTAATACATGCCTCCACCCTTAATTCTTCAGTACCTATTTTGACACCCAGTGCTCCTTTCACACCACTTGACAATTATGCTGGATTTGCTAATTACTGCAATGGACACACAGACCGCACTGACAATACCCATGGTTTAGGAAAGTTAGTAGGAATGTTAACAGGTTACCTCAAGTCAAGATGGGTAAACGCTAAGGATATAGTCTTTGGTCTACTCAGCCACATGGTTCCTTAGCCCATGGACCTGGAAGCTATTCTACCCATCTCTCTGCCCCATAGTTCCATAGTCTCTAGGAGAAGAAAAGTCCCCGAGTCTCAGTACCACTCCTCTGTGACTCCATGCCATAGTCTGTGACCTATCTTGTCTTGGAACCTGCTGCCACTGCAGATAGAGTTCCAGGATTTCCTCTTCTAAATGGTCCTGGGTTTTCTCTCTCTGCTGCTGCTATTTCAAAAATGGGTATGCCCTTATAACCAGGGGCTGGTGGTAATAAAAATCGACCAATTCCCTCTATTAGGGTTAAAAAAAAACCATATATGTGATGTCCCACATAGTCATTTGGTGGGGGTTACAGAGACTTGAATTGCTATTTTTGCTGCTGCTGTTAGGTGAACCACTTCTGACTCAGAGCAGCCTTACCTACAGCAGAATGAACCGATGGTAAGCCTGCAACAGGTTCACAGTCCTTCCCAGCTTGAGCTAATTGTCAAAGCTGCAAGGGCAATCCATCTCCTGAGACCCTTCCTCTTTGGGGCTGTTACTCTACTTTACCAAACATGATGCCTTTATCCAGGGACTGGACTCTTTTGACATGTCCAAAACAGATTGGTTACGCCCTTTAGCAGTCAATGGTACATTTTATAATCTTTTCCAGCACGACAATTCGAATGCTGATTCATCTTTTGTCTTCTGTATTCAGTGGGCAAATTTCACATGCAGATGAGGCAATTATAATACCATGATTTGGGTTAGGCACTCCTGAGTCTTCAAAGGAGCATCATTGCTGTTCAATACTCTAAAGAGGTCTTCTGCAGCAGATTTACTGAACAAAACACATCTTTTCATCTCTTGACTGCCGACACTTTGAGAATTCATTGTGGACCCAAGCAAAATAAAATTCTTGGCAACTTTAATCTTTTTTCCGATTATCTTGATGTTAGCTATTGGCCCAGTTGAGAGGATATGGGTCTCCTTTATTCAGACAAGTAATCCATTTTGAAGTCTACAGTCTTTGATCTCCATCAGTAGGTGTTTTAATTCCTCCTCACTTTCAGAGAGCAAAGTTTTGTCATCTGTATATCACAGATTATTAATAAGACTTCCTCCAATGTTTATGCCATATTCTTCTTCATATACTTCAGCTTCTCTGATTATTCACTCAGCATATAGATTGAACATATATCATGATAAAATACAAGACTATAGCACACATTTCCTGATTTTAAAACATGTATACAAATTCTCTTCTCTTTATCTGTTTCTTGATCCTTACACAAGTTCTGAATAAGTGCTATGAAGTCTTCTTTAGCTCCCATTTCTCTTAAGGATATCCATATTTTTAATAATCCACATAGTTGAATGACTTTTGTAATGAATAAAACACAAATAAATATATTTGGTATTATCTGCTTTCAGCCAAGATCCTTCAGAGACAAGTTCACTCCACTAAAATAGTTAAATGGTATCTGTAATTCTGTAGGCTAAGTTTATGACTCTGTGTACACTCTGTGTACACTCACATTTTATTTTTTACCATAATTGCCCCTAAATCCTATATTTCTCTGTGTCTTTCTTTCAGATAATCACTTTGCAATGACTGTCCCCTTGTTTTATATTGCTTTGTATGATATAAACACACATTCTGAAACAAATTATTTACCAACCATATAGCTAATTTAGCAGTGGGCAAAAGAAGTTATGGCAGTTTCTTATTTTGGGGTTATCTGTTCTGGTTTTGATACTAAAATAGAAAGCCCATTTTTTTTCAATAACATCTCTTGATTCTTCTATTGTTTATAGTCTGTAATTCATGACAAACTTATCTTTTATACCTGGGATTTATCTCTATCGAGTAGGAACCTGAGGTCTCAGCATGTATTAAAAATCCTTTATTCCAATGGATCCGTAATTCCTTGTTTAAAGTTTTAAGTAAGAATTTGTTAAAAGTCACTTCAAAATTATCATTATTTATAAAGGTAGAGTCATAATCTAAAAGTTCATGAAGTTGGGCAACAGATGAAATATGACAAAATGAAAGGACCCTGGGGAATTTGCATTCAAATAACTCTGACATCTTCAATATTGAACAAAACAAAGGAATAGATTGTCTCGTCTCTCTGATGTTTACCTATGAGATGTAATTAATGTTTTCATTCAAACGTTTTTCACTTGATTTAGCACAGCCTGGCGCACAATTTTAAATCTATCCATACATGACACAATTATTGTAACCTGGTTTCTCCAATCCAAGTCAAAATATAATGGTAGCTATGCTTGCAGAATATGTTGTCTTGTTCTTGAGATATTAGTTCTTCTGTCTCCCTTCATACTGATTTGATTACAAGCTGAAAGGGAGCTTTAGATTCTCTAGATAATTGAAATTTAGAAACTGACAGAAAAATAAAGTTACAATATAATTGTCCAGAAAATGTGGAGGAAATAGAATATCTTTAGTGGTTCTGAAAAATATATTCTACCTGTCAGGTCCATTTTTTTAACTATTACCTGCTGAGAAAACAAAAGCCACCATGGGAGTTGCCTGGGAAATTGAGCCATGCATCATGACTTACTGTCCTAGCCAGGCCAGTCCCTGCCCAGGCACTGAGAGTCGATTCCTACTGCCCCTTCCCAGAGCAGGAGAAGTAAAGAATCACCTTGTCAGACTGCAGCAGAACTCAGCCAAATTGACAAAATTTTCTGAATTACGCTCTTCCAGGGCTCCTGTATTGACAGGAGCAGTCAAGCCTGACAGCCCTTTCTTTCTTGCCTGTTATCTTGAAATCAATTGTGCAGCCTGATGCACAGAATAATGGCCTTGGACAATGCTGCAGGACTTAGTTCACCTGGTCACTGAGGAAGACAGCATCATGGACTTCCTATCAATCTAGGAAGAGCATCCGGCTATGCAGAGGTAAACGCCTTCACTTTACCTGGAAATCCTATTGGGGAAATCAGGAGTGTGATCATGTCTTACTTTGAAAGAAAATGTTGTTTGTTTTAACACAAGGCTTATCTATCTTTGTTTCTGACACTTGGGTGTGCTAAGAGAACATCGTGGTGGTGAGGTGGTGAACTCTATATGACACCCATGACATTTTATATAAGCCCCTTAATTAAAGACCTGCAAAATCAGATCTACCACTTGTCTGTCAGTTTGTCATCCCCTGGAGGCTTGTGTATTGCTGTGAAGCGGAGCGCTAAGTCACTCCATTGTTGTATTGCAGCCGTCGGGGTGTTTTGAGTAGGAACCAACCCAAGACGAACAAGAAAACCCAATTGAGCAAAGATCTCAGGCTTTAAAAATTACTTATATCATGGTCTAAATTGGGATCCTTCATTTATTTTAAATATGACCCTAGGCATATTCATTAAGTTCAATCAATGTATTCTTCTATAAATGATGATGAATATTGGCCATAGAGTTAATGTGAGAATGATGGAGAAGTATTTGTCAGAATTTAAGCATAGTGTAAGAAATTTTTAATATTCAACTATATTCCAATAGTGTTAACCTATGATATTCTTTTTATGAATATTTTTATTGAAAACTTTAGTGATATAGTATATTTGAAACCTTGCTTTCCCATCTATTTTAAACTACAAAACACAATATATTCTTCCCCTAAATATACCAAAAATAGAAAGGTAAATCACAGTGAGCAATATATATCGATTTCTAGTCATCAATCAGCTTACTGACATCGTCACACTATCCTAAAAACCGGTATTCTTATCATACTTGAGACGAATCACAAAAAAGGTTGAAAAATTCCTGTTTCACAAAGATTCTTTTTTAAATTATTTTTGTACTTTTGTCTCTCTTCAAGATCATTTTATTGAGAGCTAATACAGATACCATATCATTCCATAGTTTAATCACATCAAGAAGTATTGTACAATTGCTACCATAATCAGTTTCAATACTTTCTCTTCCTTTTTGCGAGCTTGGCATCAGCTTCCTTTTATGCACCGCTACCACCACTGACCCCTCCAGAAACAGACAGTGCATGGGAGAGATGAATAGAGCAGATCAAAATCATAAACCTCACTTCAAAGCTTAAAACCTTGTCAGTTAATCCCCCTCTGGCTCATGTTGGGCCTGATAGTGTTTTTAGCATTTTCTGTATTTCTTTCTTTTGTTGCTGTTTAATTTTTTCATATTGGGGTTTATCTCACAAATATTTTGCCACTGGGGAAGCCCTCTGGAATTTTGGTTATATGTATTTTATGTTTTTCAGTATATGAAACCAGTATTGCTGAAACTATAGAGAAAGCAAATTGACAAAATTTTAAAAATTGCTCTATTTCTGTTTTGCAAAAAGTTCAGAATGAAGTAAAAAATTAGTATCACTAATTAACCCTGATTATCAAAGTTGAACATTGATAACATTTTGAGAAAAAATTTTAACATGTGAGATTAATTCATTTTTAACCCAGACTTTTAATGAACAGAACTCTTTGCTCTAATGTGAAAAAAAAAGAAGCTTCAGTAGACTCATGTATATTAACCTCAAAATATTCATGGTATATGAAGCAGTACTTCTATTTCCTGTTTTCATTGGGTAAAACAAGTAAGAAGAAAAATATTTCTATTTTTATAAAATACACAGTGTATTCCAGCACGTTGCATGGAGAGGGGGTATCTTCTGATTTCCTCTGCTCCACAAAGGAGAAGCAGTATCCAACTCCTCTGGAAGCCCAGGAGGAGTCCCGTGAGGGCAGCAGCAGACATGTGTCTACCCTCCAACCTTGTTCTGTATTCTGACACCAGCTATCCCTTCTACACACTATACTTTTTTGCTGTGGGTTGGAGAATCTGCACTATAGTCACGCAAAACTTACGAAAAATACACATGCTTATGGTGATGCATTAGGTAAGATAACAGTTTACAAGCCAGGGTAAGAAAACATTAAGGCTACAAAACTTTTTCCATGGCAGTGCCCCTTCTCTGTCACTCTGGTAGCCCCATTTCTCTCTAGGTTTCTCAACAGGCACACAGCCACTTGGCTTCTCCCAGGCCAGAAAAGTGTTGCAGAGTTCTTTTAGTACTGATACATGCACAAAACCCACCCCATCTTGCAAGGCAGCCTCCTGTCTGAAGGCACCTTGCTTTGCTCATTTGATTTACCTTACAAAACCTTTGTTTATTTTAAATATAGACAGAGAATATCATCCGTTACCTTATCACTGATTATATGTAATATATTGTACATCTGTCAGATTTTTTCCCAGCTGTTGTGGTTTAATGAATGTTGGGGCTTTCCTGGCAGGCCCTGTGGATCTGGGACAAAGGTGTTGAAAGTGCATGATGTCCTCGTGACTCCAGGAGCAGTCTTGCAGCACCTGAGTATGGCACCCTTATTTAGCTGGAACCCGTGCTTTCAAGTCTCCTGGAATATTCTGGTCTTGAGTCAGACGGATGCTGCTGGGCATCACGCGTGTCCATGACTTCCAGAGAGAACTCCAGTCTTGAGGCAATAAGACCTCAGGCCAGCTCACCTGATATCCATCCTCTTTAAACCTCTGAGCCACAGCCTATCAGAATGTATCTAGCTGCCCCATTGTAACAGCTAAGCTCCTATAGTACTTTTGGACAATAATGTCCTACAATGCAATTGGATGGTTGGTCCTGTGATGGGATTGGACAAAATAGTTTTGCAAGACAATTAGATGGGTTGGCTGAGCCAGCTGTACCTCATTTACATAGCTAGGCTTGGTAACACCTCATTTACATATGCCACCGTGTGGGCCGATTGTTTTTCATGCTACAAACTCATGACCATATAAGGATATGTTTGGAAACCAGGAAGCATGATCTGTTTGGTCAATGAAACTTGTATAAGCCTTAAAAATGCTGTAAAAAATTTAGAGCGGTGTCATTGAGACATCTCTCCAGAGTCTGTGTGCACGATTGAACTTCACTCTGTCCTCATTTCCATGTGTGTCGGACCTGTGTCCACGAATGAAATGCTCTCTTCTCCATGCCATCCACGCCTTGCTATGATCCACACACCTGCATGCCTACAAAACAGCATTACACCGCTTCACCAGATGCGGAGCTGTTGCCCTCAGATGCCATTTGATGATTCTTCAGGATGCTGACAACATGGCTGACACTTGGTACAGGTTCACAGAGATTGGAGAACTAGTGTGAAAACCTGTATATTAACCCTAGGAACCAGGGCTGACTTCCTATAAAGTTCCCAAGGCATAAAATGACATTTTCTTCTCTTCTTACAGGTGGTTTCATGTGACCATATTTTCCACCATCTACCGTGCATTTTAACAAGTGGACCGGACCACCTTGTTTCATTCCTTAGTATATCAGAGATCTACTTATTTGATCCTAATAATCCATTATAGACATAATTTTTTTAAGGAATCCTAAGATCTTTGTAAACTGTGAATTACAGTCATCAATATGCAGTACAATTAAAAGATAAAATCAAAGTATTTAGCATTCATTATTAAATGATAATAAAATTATGATATGTTAGCATAAATATGTATATTTTATAAGATATGCATGTGAAAATACATTTTGCCAAAACAAAATGAAACAACTATATTCCCAGCAGAGCTATTACAAATTTTTGCAATGTTTCACTTAGTAAAACAAATTACATTCTCATAATTATTTCTGAAATTAATTTATTTTGATGTTCATCTGCAGTAAACCCATAAACCAATTTCTGAAAAAGAAACCATGCTATTTAATGTTTACTAATTTCTATGGTAAAAGTATTTCTATGATGCAAAGTTTCAGCTACCCATTTGGAGTCGGTGAAGTTTGGGAGAGATCATTATTCAGATTATTTCCTCAAATCTATGTTTTTGGTTAATGAGTTCTTTCTGCACTTCTCCCTGCGAGGGTGGCGTAGAGATCCCACGCTGGGTTAGCACCTCATGGTGTTCAGTTAGAAACCACCAGCAACTATGCAGGGGAAAACTTGAACTTTCTCCTTCCACAAACAATTAGTCCCTGAAACCCACTGCGGGTTCACTATGAGTCAGCCTTGGCTCAATGACCGTGAGCTTGTTATTCTTTTTGGCTTCTCTATCCCTATCTGCTTTTCTATCCTTCATTGAATTATTATTTCAGATATTCTATATTATCATTTTATGGTATTCCAGTTGAATCTTTGGCAAGTGTATTGACTCTCTGTGTCTGCTTGTGTTCACTCAAACAATTAAGCTGTATTTTATTATTTAGAACAGGTACTATCATCAATATCTTTAAAGTCAACTTCTGGGTTCATTGATATTTTCTTGTATTGTTTGTTCTGTTCTATTTTAATGGAAACTGAAGATCATGCCACTACTTGTGTGAACGTAGACCATTAGGCAGTCTTTCAAACAGTGAACAGAGGCACAGCATGGTTCAAAAGCAGGAAACCTGTGTGTCAGTGCTAGATCTTGTTTTCGGCTGGATTTTCTAGGGGAAAAGAAAACAGTGATATTCATTACATATAAAAAATAAATTGATAGCTGGAAGGAAAGGTATTTTATGGTGTGGTCCATAAAGTTCAGGGTGAGCTCTATCTGATTCTAATATGTGGGTCAAATTATAAGCTGGAAGACACTTCCTGATACACACCAGAATTGCAAAGTAGCAAGATAAAGCAGGAGTGGGAATACCACCGGCCAGTGGAGGCAAAATCAAGTGGCCCCAAGAAAGTAAACATGTCAGGCCACCAATAGCTCTCAGCCACATGATTTGTCCCAGGGCCATCAGGGCAAATGGAACAAAGAAATCTGATGCAGGTTCCAGGGTAGCAGGAAAATTAAGAAAGAGTTCTCCACAGCATTGCTTTTATGAATATCAAATAGACCATATCCCCAAGATGATCTCATCAAGATGTGTGGTAGTTAGATGATTTGCAACATTTTGAGCTTTTATTCATTTGCAGGTGCAAATTCCAACCTGCCAATGACATCAGAACTTCAGGATGCTTTCTTCTGGGAATAGCTTTCTTGTAAGTGGGGAGCTAGGAACCTCACTCTCTCTACCCCTTCATCTTCCTGATTTCTGGGGCTCTGTCTCTGGACATGAGAGCTGTCAGTGTCATACCTTGTTTCCACCGACTTTGAATCCACATGACTCTGCACCCACAAGACTTTTATCTTCCTGCTTCAACATGCTGCAACACATAAAAGTTGTTAAACGAATCTAAAGAGTGTCCCTTGGGTGACATCTGACTTAAGTTGGACTTAGGTACTTATGGTGGTCTGGGTTTACATGCGTCCTTAATATATAATTTCTTCCTGATATAAAGTTCTTTCTTATACATACATAAATGTCACTGGATTAGTTTCTTTACACAAGCTAGCCTAACACAGGCTGTGATTGGAGTGACAAGTTATGCTTCAAAATTTTTTTTTTTGCAGGAGCAGTCGACACAAAATCTGACTATCACACCTTTATTTAGCCTATGTCCTGTTCCTTTCAGACACTTATTTGACTTATATGCTGAGTAAATTCACAAAACTGAATTACACATATGATGAAGAATGGGATGTCAAGATTGGAGGAATGATTATCAGCATCCAGCTATAGATAGGTCCCACAATCGTGTTTGCTAAAAGCCAAGATTCCCTAAAACATGCATTGATGAATATCAAAGACTAAAGTCTATTGTATGTACTATAACGGAATATAAAGGAGTCAAATCCTTTTAAAAATAGACCAAGAGACATCATGACAAAAAGGGAACATATTTCAGTCTTTAATGATTTGATTTTACTTGGAGTCACAATCAGCACTCATGAACATAGCACTTAAATGACATAATATATTAAATTGTGCAAATTCTCTGGACAAGGTTATTTAAAGTGTTAAAGAGTAAAGAGATTCTGATCAAACCGTGATATATTCATGAATATCATGAACACGTGAAACCTGGATGATGAATAAGAATGTCTGGAGAAAAAGTGATGCATTCTAATCATTGTATTGGCAAGAATATTGAAAAAGTCATGTATTGCCAGGGGAACAAACAAACATGTCATTAGGGATATCCATGCAGAAGGTCTATTTTTCCATTAGTATTCTTAATATATAGACCTTCCAAAATAAAAGGAAAACAATGCCTGTGTTGATAGCAGCCCTACCTAGGGTTTCGGACACTGCAAATCCTAACGGGTGCACACAGTCTTGTCCTTCTCCCAAAGAGAGACTCGTGGTTTGAAGACTCGGTAGTCCAATGCTTAGCCAGCAGTCTTATGAGAACTTCTACTTGTTTAATTTTTTGTCTCATAATTCTATATCTTCGCTCTACGTAACTGTGATTCTGATGCTTACTTATCTTTTCACGGTTTTTTCTAGGGTTGCTCTTTTACTTCGCTTAGTGAGTGACTTGTAATGTTTTGTTCAGGTAAGAACTGCGCAAGATCCGACTTTACTGAGAGATGTTATGTTAACCATGCATATGGAAATGTCAGAGGTTTCCAAAAGATCTAGTCACCTTGTCTTGTTGACTTTGGGTGTCCCTAAGTATACTTCCTCAAATAAAGTCTGTATTTGTGATTTTCATTTGCAATGAGTTTCTATTGTACCATAGCCCTATTGGTGCAGTAGAATAAGATATAGGGAAAGACAAGAGTATGAAATCTTTGATTAATACCCAGCCTTCAAATTGACTGGTGTCCTGAAGCTATGACCTTCACAATTTTTGCTTAACGCCTCCATAGCCCCTGGTTGAATAAGGATGGCTAAGAGAAGCTTGAGAGGGAGGGGGCAAAAAAAAAAGTCCATCTGTCCAACGCAGGAAAAGCCTCGGATAGTATCTTAGAGAGGAAGAGTAGATTTTTGTCAAGGAGAATGCTTCAAGCTCTGACCTCACAGTACTGTTTCTCTCTGCCAGAGCCAGGAGGATATCTCTCTCAGATGTTCACCATTCGAACTCGGTGGAGTTTTTGGAAGTAAATTGACACAAGTGCAGAGCTCCACAGATTATAGTTCCTGATATTTTACTCCCTTGGTTTCTCTTCATTAAGTCTCCAATGATTAGTCCAAATTATCATTTAACTGTTCCTACCAGTTCATGGCTCATTTAGCTTCTGTTCTGGATAAGCATATCTTGGATTTACCTGGAGTCACTTTTTTCTTCATATTTTAAGGTGACAGATTGTTCTCTGCTTTCCATTTTCTGATCGGGTCTGAGAAAACTTGTTTTCAGTGTGTGCATGTGTCTCTGTTTCTCTCTATTAGTTACTTTTCTAATAATAATTTTGATTGAAGCTGAAAGCAGAAATCCCTATATTTGTCTGTTTTTAGTTTATTAGCTTGCTAAGGGTTCCATAGAAAAAAGAATTCATTTTTTATACATCAGGTATGTATTTATATAAAGTGTGCTAGACATATAAATAATTTCACACACAAACATATGACTATTACATCATTTCTAATATTTTAAAAATCGCTTTTTCTTTATATTTTTTAAAATTTGATGAGATTTTTAGGTACCATATTATGGATTTATTCTGTGCCTCTATTCTATGATTGTCACTTGAGTATGATAAAATCATCAAAATATTTCCTCATCTCTTATCTTTGAACTTATAGACTTTATTCACCTTTTAAATATTTATTTTCAAATGTTAGCTTAGTGTTCTGGCAGAAATCCAAGAGACTTCTTAGAGTCACTATTTTTATGAAATGAACAAATTTGGTCCAGCAGTGAAATTTTGATTTCATTGAATGGTAAATTACAGGTAAAGGAGAGCAAAAACAAAGAAAGCTAGTTTAGTAACTCATCAAATACAGATCATTGTAGCAGAATAAAAACTTAGTGACACTATAATCTTCTCAGCTACAGAATAAGAATACTGGAGTGTAGAACAAATAAATGACTTCCTGTTCCCATCATTATATCAAAATTTATTTAGCTACTCATAATCTAATATTATTTCTTCACAATCCCCTAAAAGGTGTCTAACTCCAAAGCATAGTATAAATTTTCACTACATTGATAATAAGAAAACAAATTTCTTAACATATCTGAAAATATTATGCTTGCAGAATAATTTGGATGACACAGGCAAATTTCTTTACATTTTAAAGTATATTTTGGTTGATGACACAATAGTGAAATTATTGTCAAATAAAAATATCTCACTTGTGACTCAGGCACGCATGTGAAATATTTTGTTGTTATCTTGATTTCATTATATTTCTTACCTTTGTTATTTTTCTTTTCCTGGTAAAAAGGTGAAACTGATGAAATTGTATATTTCTTGAATGTAATTTTTAAACTAAAGTAAAATGACATCTGGTAAATCTAGTAATCAATAATAGTCAAAGTAAAATTATTTCTAACTTAATTAAGTACATTGATTTAGATATAATATTTAGTCTAAATTAAACTGAAGTTAAATCATCAAGGGTTTTTTTACTTAGACAAAATCACTTATTTTTATAATTTTGTAGGCATGACAAATGAAATAAAATTAAGTGGGAAAAATCTTGGTATAGCTAAAGCAGTGATTTCATTTAGACATTGTTTTCTGTACTTTTTTCCTTGGTTCTTCCATCTAGAGTAAGAAAATTCATGTACGAATTAAAATGCACCCATGTGTGTGATTATACATGTGTTCTCTTGTCCACTGAATTGTACGCCACAGGACAGTACAACCCTTCAACTTTTTCTCTTGCAAATGTGCTCAGAAACTGAAAAAAAAATAGAGTAGTTATAAACATAGAGACTATTTAAATGACTTAGTATTGTTGGGTAAATTCTGAATTACCAAAGGTTTTGAAACCCTTTTCCTGGGAGAATAGAATCTGTTCTCTTTATCTTTTTGTACTTTTTATGGAAGGATGGCTGTCAAGCCATCTATATTGATGTGAGTGAAAGTTTTCGTAGTACATTGATTTTCTGTTCAACAATTCATACAAACTTGATTTCATCTCACAGATGTGGTCACCCAAATTAGCATCATCTAACCTACTTCCTTCCTTACCTGTTTCCATTTCTCCTTTTGCTAGCCCTTCGGAACTCTGTCCTTTTGTAAGTGCTGTCCTTTGATCACGTATGGTTGAGTGTTCTAGAATGTGTGTCCTTAAGTAGTGCTATTGCTTTTCTTTCAAACATGTTTATGTTTGGGCTGAAAATTAAGTCACAGGTTGAGTTCATTTCCAAACATGAAAGGTGAGAAAGGGTCGTCATTTCTGGAGTTCTGCCAGTCGGTCTGATTAGGGAAACTGGTTATATTTTTTATGACTGAGTTTATTTCACATTTTTTCCTACTGTACCCTGTACTTGAGTAAGTAGAAAAGCAACACTGTCCTTAATACTCACATTGCATTGAAAAATGGGTTAGCCACTTACCACCCACTGCATATTTTCAAGATCTATGCTACTAAAAGTTATCTAAACCAAAATAATATAAAAATTCAACCATTTTACTGTTTGCTGGCTTTTTGTTTTCTGCCTGAGAAAAAATAAATTATTTGTCTAACTCTCCTGCCTGAGTTCACACATTTGTGAAAAGAAAAAAAGAAGGAATTTGACAAATAAATGATCTAAAATTTACCATTTCATAATTCTTTTTATAAAATCATTTTATTGGGGGCTCATACATCATTTCTCATAATACATAAGTACATATATTTTGCCATGCTTCTTCACATGCCTGCAGCTGTCATTGTTCTCTGAACCTCCGCCTTTCCGTCCGAGCCCCTGACATCAGCCTCCCGTGTCCCTTCCCCTCAATCCTTGCTCCCCACTCCCCCACCAACTCTCAATACTCTATAAATTATTGTTTTGTCATAACTTACACTACTCGATGTCTCTCCTTGCTCTCTCCCCCAGTGTCTGTCCCCCTGGTAGGGGGTTATAGGTATGTCCCTGAAGTTGGCTCCCCCTCTCAATCCCACTTTCCCTCCACCCATCCAGTAGCTTCACTCCTACTACTTGTCCCAGGGGATTCATCTGTCCTGGGTTCCCCGCATTTCCATTTCTCATCTCCACAGTAAGGTAGAACTGGGACGTTGACAGTTGGAGGAAGGAAGACTTCAGGAACTAGAGGAAAGTGGTATGTTTCATTGCCACCTCACTAAGCCTCACTAGCCTGTCTCCTCCCCACGACTACCCTGTGTGGACTACCCTATGTCTAATTACCCACAGTGGGGGCCTTGGGTCCCCACTCCACTCTCTCCCCATTCATAGTGATGTGGTTCTTGTTCTTTAATGTTTGATATCTGCTCCCCTCAGCTCCCCGTGATCACACATGCTAGAGTCTTTCTTCCATGTGGGCTTTGCTGCTTCTGGGCTAGATGACCCTCCATTCACTCTCAAGCCTTTGCAATCCCAGGTGCTTTATCATTTGGTAGCTCGGTGCTATCAGATTTCTCCTCTCTGTCTGTGTCTGTTCCCTTCTGTCTTACAAAATCTTGTCGGGAGGGTGAGCACACAGTAATATGATTTATGTTCTTTGATGCCTGTTATCTGGGTCTTTCCTTATCTCATGGTCACACGGGCTGGTGGGCTTTGTTGTTCCTGGGCCATATAACCATTTATTCACCCTCAAACTTTTAAGTCCTTAGATGACATGTTTTTTGAGAGCAAGGTACCATCAGCCAACTTTTCCACTCTTGCTCAATCCCCACATGTCCTAAGTGGTCGTCTCATGAGAGATCGCTCATATGATACAATCTTTTCTGTTTGATGCCTGAGGCCTGGTCCTTTTGACACCTCGTGGCTATTTCTTCTCTCTGGACTTGGATACCTCAGCTAGCTGGCTGTTTGTCTATCTTCAGGCTTTGAGACCCCAGACTCCATATCCTTTGGAAGTTGGGCATCATGGGTTTTCTTCACCACATTTGCTTATGAACCTACTTGACTTCAGTGATCACATTGGGCTACTGAGCATTCTGAAATGCCATATTAGTAGAACAAAGTGTTCTTGCCTTGAGGGAGAGTGCCTGGGTAGGAGTCTATGGTCCAGCTTCTATCTTAGTATTAAAGCTGGAGCAGGCATGCAAGTCCTACCATGAAGAACCCAACCATGAAGACACAGTGGTCACGTGGAAGAAGGCATGAAAAGAAAGTGTTACAGGGCTGATCACATCCAGACCTGGAAGTAGGGGTGGCTGAGAACAGATTGTGGAAGGGACCAGAATGCCACACCCATATGGAGAGAGGTGGATACAGAGCATGAGAAAGAGAGATGGTCCGGTCCCCATGATGACCAGAGCCCTGCCCACGATGCCCAGAAGACTACACCCCTGCAGAAACCTACACCACAGGAGGGACAGGGCAAACAGCAACAAGACCTGACACACGGTCTCCCTGTGGAAGCAGATAATGACAGAGGACATTTCGGGGGTCATATGGTGGGAAAGAAATGTGGGCTGAGCCCCCAAAATGTATGTAATCAAGAAAGGAGCACTACTGGTTGGACAGTGGGAAGGAGAGGACACTGGGCCAATGGTTCCTGGGGGACACGGGGGAGAGGGGAGAGGAAGGGGAACAGGGGCAGACTCGGGGATGGGGGGAACAATGGGTGGTCCGCAGTCGGTGGTGGGGAGTGTGTGGGAGGCCTGGTGGGACTGAAGTAAGGGTAATGTAATAGAGAGGAAGTACTGAAACCCAAATGATGGCCAAGTATGACAGTGGGGTGTAAAGAAGGCAGGAGGAAATAGAGAAAGGAACTAGAAGGGAAAAGGCACTTGCAGAGGTCTCAACACAGACATGTACATATGTAAATATAAGCACATATTATAGTGAGGGAACAAATCCTGGTACATATATTTATATGTTTAAAATATTTCATAATACTTAAGTCTAGTAGTTATCAAGCTACAACTTCTAGCATCCTCAAAAGAATAAGAAATACTTTGTTATTAGTATTTTTACTTAAGAAAATAGGAATGAGGGCTGAGCCCCGGTGGCGTAGTGGTTGTGCGCGGGACTGCGGCCCACTGGGATGGAGGTTCAATTCCGGCTCCCAGGAGCAAAGGCTGGGCCTCCTACTCCCACCACCTGAGGGCAATGATGCCTAAAATAAAAAAAAAAAAATAAAAATAAAAATAAAAAAAAGAAAATAGGAATGAATAGATAAAAGAAAATATTTATCTAATACATGTCATTTATTGAAACATAAATTTAAGTTTTAAGATTAAAAAAAAAACAAATTAAAGAAGAGGTATGGCACCTAACTAGTGGTGACAGTTAAACTATTTGTCAACTCAATGATAGATAGATAGTAAATCTCATAAACCAGCAACCTGTAGTCTGAGCTCCCCATTTTAAGATAGTTCCTGCAGGCACATGAGTCAGAAGAAGGCTCCAGTCTGATACATAGCTCATGGACTAAGGATATGTCAATTCCAGTGAAACATGTTTTTCAGACTGAGCTCTCTCTCTCTCTCTCTCGCTCTCGCTCTCGCTCTCACTCTCTGTGTGTACTGAGACACACTCACACACTGCAATTGAGTTGATGTCCACTCATAGCGATTATACAGTGCAGGGGAAAGTTGTTCCTGTGAGGTTTCCAGGCTGTAATTCCTTACAAAGTAGAAAAGCTAGTCTTTTTCCCAAAGAATGACTGCTAAGTTCAAACTGCTGACCTTGTCACAGGTGAACTCATAAACACTGTGCTACCAGGGGTCATCTCACATTTATATGCATACACACATACATAAAAGTCTTTTTGAATATCTACTTGCCTGTACCTCTACACAAATATACATATAGTGTCAAAAATTTATGTTGAAGTTAATTTTATAAAATAGCATTTTCTATCTATCTACCTATCTGTCTGTCTATTTGTCTATCAATCTATCTGTGTATCGTTCTATCTATCATCTATCTACAAAGACATGCTTACCTGATTTTACTCCTTTTGTGTCCAAGCCTAAGAAAGCACCTCTCACCATTTAGGACTTACACAGATAGCTGGAGAAGTGAAAATGTAAATTGTAGGAACAATTTTGTGTCTTTTACTTTAGAGTTTCTTTTTTCTTTTTAATAGGCATAATGAAATCGTTCCACTATCCTGACCTTTCATTGCTTAAATTTGAGTGTGTTTCTTTTTCAGTCTCAGGAAAGGGACATAAATCACTCTCCCTGGCATTTTGCATGGTCTGCCATGCAGGTAGCCAACTTTTACAGATGCCCTTCCTGGCTTCAAAAAGCAGAAGCCTGCAGGTAGCAGAAAATGCCAGGTTTCTTCTCACGCCTGAGAAGGTTCTGTTTGCTCTAGAAGAAACCTGTGTGCTATGATAAATGCCACTGTGCCGAGTCAGCATGGTGGACAATTTAACTCCATGACCTTCTGCAAGTAGACAGCCTCCCCTGTAGATTGTCTTTGACACAACCTATAACATAGAATGTCAACACCGGTCTAGCTAGTGGGATCTGTATTCATTTTGCTGCAAAACAACTTCGTCTCAGTGAGGAGCTCAGGTGCGTCACAGTCTACAAGATTGTTTCTTTTATTTTATTCTCTTTCCATTAGTTATATATGCAAGGAAACTTTAAGAGAGTTTATGTGGCTAAGTCTAATTATGTATCTACACTTCAATTGGTTTAACACCAAGACTGATTTTCTAGAAACACTTTAAGGGTAAAATAGTTACTAACTGCTATGTTGGTATTTCCGAAAATAATAGAAAAGGAATAGATCTTGATCCTGAAACTGCTTATCATTTCATTAAAACCTAATAATCATATCTCTTTTAAGTCTCAACAACTGACAACATAAAAAGGGAAGACATGCTAAAAGAAGATTAATAAATGAAAGTTAGCCTCTGTAAATCCTTTCCTTGCCTCCTCTACCCCCAAAATAAATAGCCTATATTTGAAACATTTCCCATCCTTTCCTTTTCTCTATGGCTGACTATATAAAGCCATATTTCTTTTAAAATCACAAAAGGCACTTTCTATTTCACCCTGTTTCAGTATTCAAAGTATTGAATTATACAAGGACTAATACTATATTATGATTGATTCATATAGTTCAATGTAAGAAATGGGGTCAAAATAAGGCAGAAGCCTGAAAGATGAGAAACAATTCAAATGCCAGAAGGCATGTTAGTTCATTAACATTTGCATTACTTTAATTTTTTTTCCAAGAACTCAAGAATTTAGGAAAGCTCCTTGTAGCATATTTTTCCTCAAAATGATCAATGAATGTTAAACTTTTATTCCTTTTAAGGCACAGAAAAGCAAGCAAATTCTGAGTTACTGCCTTCAAACTTTTCCCTGTAAAAGAAAAAAATGAAACCATATTCAAAATACTTCAGTTATAGTTACATATTCTGGTGTCAATGTGAGACTTAAGAGTGAAGGGGTGGAGTTTAACCTGTCAATTAGGTCACAGTTTCATGACTTCATTTGGAGGCGCTAAGGAGATAATCTGCTCACTCGAGTGAGGAGGAATGCTCATTCCCTGTGAGATATTCCTTCTGACAAGACATGTGGAGCTATGCTAGAACTCTGGAGTTGGACACCTGCAAGTGTTGAGATGTTTCCACCACCACTGGATTGTCAGGACTTTTCACTCACTGGCCTGTGCTCTCCCTGGATTTGGCATAATTGCATTTGTTGCATGAGTCTGAAGTGGGCTTTGTAGACTGGTGTTGGATATACAGGTGAATGTTGGACATATGGACTTGATCTGGACTGGGCTGGGATCTTTTCTCAATATTCAATTACTCCTTGATATAAAACTCTCTTTTACACACATATCAGTGTCTGTGAATTTGTTTCTCTAGTCAATCCAGGCTTACACAACTACTCTGAAGAGAAACTCTTTTAAAAATCCTTCATGTTGAAATCCATTTTATTTGTATGTAGTATTGAAGAAATATACAAGAACCTAGCATGGAACCTGATAAGTATCTAACTAGAGAAACCACATTATTTTGTGTTATTTCTTTCCCATCTTCCTTTTTACTAGCTGTGTACTATCTCTCATTTATTATCATTTTCATATCATGATGTGATATATATATGTATATATAAGAGAATTCTGTTCTTGAGTGGTAAAATTATATTCTAAAGAGTGGGAACAAACTATCTCTTTAAAAAATGGTACTGGATTTGGGGGCAAGATGACCCAATGAACGTACACTCATTTACACAAAAGAGAGATCAAATGGCCATTTGTGGAATTCCAAATACCTCATTGTTCTCATGAGGAACTAGGACATAGTAAGTAAAAAGGAAGACTGACTTGAAAGTTACGTAAATCAAAATTTTCATATCACATAGACTGCAGATGAGTAGTTAAAGAAAAGGAAATAATAGAAGCATTTTCAAGGTGCCTCTGATTCCTGGTGCAAGATCTGAAACTTTCATGCCCACTGGCCTTAGCCAATTAGTCATATTCTTGGCACAGCAAGGTCAAAGGATGGCCCTAGGCAGTCATCCCCCTGGCAGGGCATGGGAATTCCCTCACCCTTGGTTGCCTGTGCTCCTGGGTAAAAGGAAAAGTCCACCCAAAAACCCCTTGGACCAGCTTCTCCTTTTTATAAACAATAGACCTTTTCTTCTTTCAATTTGTCATTTTTCTCTTAGTTAAAATTAAACCATCATTCTATTCCTTTCTCCCTCTTTCATTGTCTCTTTTCCTTTTTTCCTCTTTCCTCCTTGTTTTCTTTCCTCCTTCTTTTTGATAGTTTCTATTATTTAATTCCTGCATCACTTAACAAAACAACTCTCCCTACATGATTCAGCAGACCTCCCGATCCTAACAGCAGCATCCAGGATCTGTGGTGACAGCAGTTGATCTTCATCCACATGAAAGAAGGAGGAGGGGGAGTAGGAGGAAAAAGAAGAAGAGGAGGAGGAGGAGAAATTTGCAACAAGAGGAAAATGTCCAATTAAAAGCAATTTTTGTTGTTTTTTGTTTTTTGGGGGGAGGTTGTTTTTTAATGAAAAAAGACAAGAAGTTAGCAGAAAATAGTTCAGAAGAATGATGTTTGGGTATTTTTATTGGATGGAACAAGTGTTTGAGAGAACAAATGGGGAAAATAGGGGGGGGAAAGGTAGAAATTTAGCATCAAATAGAAATCCAGAAAATGAATAAGATGGAAAGATTAGATAAAATCTCAACAAATTAAAAAAAATCTCAACAAATAGACTTAAAGAACTGGAAAACCAGAACAGTGAGCTTGAAGGCAAATATTTTATTCAATGCCAGCATTTGAGAAGCATATCAGCAAAAAGAGAAATGTTTCTTTCACAAGCCTAGCAAGTACATGAGATACTATCAAGAAGGACAACTTACATCTCATCTCAACAAGCAAAAAACTCACAGAGAAAATATCGGGAGAAAACTTCCCTAACAGAATTAGAGGAAACTATATTAAATGTCCACAAAATAGGACTTAAAAAAGACAGGCCACAAAAGAAAAGCATTATACTAATACTTCACAATATTGCACACAGGGAAATGAACTTGAGAACAGTTAAGGAAAACAGAACGCTTATCTACAAAAGAAAAGCAAAAAACAAATAAGAGTAAGCTAAGATTTTTCAGCTTAGACCATGCCCATGAGACCAGAGAATGACACATAAAATCCTGAAATGTACATAATGCACCACCACCAACACCTGCAAACAAAACAAAACAAAGAAAAACTCACACACAAAACAAAACAAAAAAATCTGTCACCAAGAAATCTTGCCAGAATATGTAAATATCCATATACATAAAGTGAAAAATATGCATATAATTCAAAGATGAGAGAGAAATAAAGATAATTGCAGATTAGGAGTAATTATGTACCAAATAGAATAGTTCACTATCCCAGGAATTATCATATGAGCAAGAACCAATGGTGATAAAAGAAATTCAAACTACTCTGAAAGCATTAGCCCCCAACAAGGCTCCATACATTGAGGGAGCACAACCTGGAATGTCTCAGCAAGCTGATGAAGCACTGGGAACACATGTTCATCTATGTAGGAAATTTGCTACTTGATGTATATTTGTGCCAAGGTCAAAGGAAAGGAACTCAAGAGAATACTCAAGCTGTAGAAAAATATCATGAATATTTCAAGTAAGTAATTTTTTTCTGAGTAATATCCAACAATGATTCTTGTAAATCAACAGGAGACTGCCTTAAATTCAGGCCATATTCAGAAGAAGACATGAATCAAGAAATATCATTGATGAGGTTAGATGGATCTTAGCTCAAAGAAAAGAACATTAGAAAGATACATATTCATGTTTCATTGACTATGTAAGGCATTCAAACCTGTGGCCCTTAATAAACTATGGGTAACCTTGAGGAGAATGGGAATTCCAAATACTTCATTGTTCTCGTGAGGAACTGGTACATGACTCTAGAGGAAATTGTGCAAAGAAAGCAAGGGAATTCCACATGATATGAAATCTGAAAAGATGTGTGTCAGCGCTGTATCTTCTCACTATACTTGTTCTATATGTATACTGTGTACATAAGCAGAGAAGTTGGCTTATATGAAGAAGAATGTGACATCAGGATTGGAGGAAGACTTACTACCAGTCTATGATATGCAGATGACATGACTTTGCTTCTTGAAAGTGAAGATTACTTGAAGCACTTTCTGTTGAAAATCAAGGCCTGTAGCTTTCAGTAAGGATTACACTCAGTGTGAATAAGACCCAAATCCTTACAAATTGGTCAGTAGGTAACGTCATGAGAAATGGAAAAAATGTTGACATTCTCCAGGATTTTTGTCTTGGTTGTCTCCATCATTAATGATCCTATAACTAGCAATCGAGAGATTTTTCACTGGGTAAATCTGCTGCAACAGATCTCCTTAGCATGTTGAAATGCAAGGCTTTAACTTTGAGGACTAATCTGCACCTGACTCGAGTCCTGGTGTTTTCTGTTGCCTCATACACATGTGAAAACTGTACATTGAATAAAGAAGACCAAAGAAAAGTCAATGCATTTGAAGTATTGTGCTGGAGAGAGTATTGGCTGTTAAAGAGAAAAACAATCTGTCTTGGAAGAAGTATGACCAAGGGGACCTGGGAAACAAGAATCACAAAACTTTGTCTTACTTAATGTGAACATGCTATCAGCAGAGTACTATTTCATGACACCATGCTTGATAATGTGGAAGGGTAAAAAAGTGAGGAAGCTTCTTAATGAGATGCCTCGACCCTAGGATGCAGCAAGAGCAGGTATAGGAATAATTATGTGGACGATGTAGACATTGCCCTGTTTTGTTCTGTTATATATAAAGTCACATGTCTCACAGCTAACTCCATTGAGTTGGCACCCAACAGCAATTAGAAGTATTTGAATAATAAAGCCAGCATTTAAAAATTTACTGAAGATGGTGCCCAGATAGGCAGCACATACTGAGAGCTCTTTAGTGGATTATGTGTCTGCTGTCCAGGAGGAATAGTGGGAGAGTTCTGGTGAGGAAGAGGACCGCTAGGACAACCCTGGGGTGTTCCTGGCCACAAGGCAACCCCACACACTTCTGTCCTGAGCAGAAGCCCCAAGAGATTTAAGATCAGATCCTTGGGACATCTTGGTATGGTCTGCTGGGCTGCTCCTGCTTGTCCCCGCCATTGCCACCATGGCTGCCCATTACCCACCCAACCGTAGGCCTGTTGCCATGACTGGACTGCTTCACTGCTCTGTTGAGACTCACACAGGTTTGGCGGGATCTCCATGTAGCAGCTACCCACAGACCAAATTCCTCTGGGAGAGCTGCTCCCTTCTCCTGCGGTTCCCCTCTCTCCCTGTGGCAGTGATCCGCTGCCACCAAGCTCGGATCTCTCCTTCCATTCACCAAGGAACCCAGGAACTGACATGCAGTCTACATGCCAGTTAGGTGATTTACAACTGGGGGTGGCTCTCCTCGTGGCTTCCTATTTGCCTGAGACTACGCCACCATCATTCTCTCTGCCCAAGTTCTTTCCTGCCTGAGCCTAAGCTGATTCCACGTGCTCCTGACCGCTCCTGCCGCTCCGCTTCAAACACTCCCCCAACAGAATCCATGCTGCTACTGCGAGCTTCCCCAAGCACAACCCAAGCCCTCCCCACTCCTACCTCCTGCACCCCGGCGCAGACATCACTCCTGCCTGCCTGGGGAAGCATCCCAGTTCCACAGGGAGCAGGGGGAAGTGCATCCTCAGTGAAGAAAATACCATACACACTTGTGTATAAACCAAGCTTTTTTTTTTTTTTTTTTTGGTGGGCATCACTGCCTCTGGTGGTCGTTGGCGCTACCCAGCCGCCGCTGGATTTGAACCGCCAAGCCTGTGGGGCTACAGTTCCGCACTCAACCACTTACGCCAAGGAGCTCATCCCTAAACCAAGTTTTTCAAGCACATTCTAATACAGTTTTTGTGGTAAAATTAGGTGTCTAAGCTTATAGTCATGTTGGATTATACTTGAGTATATACAGTATATTCCCTACATGTAGGCTGGCTCCAGAGCAGATGGGATAAGTGACTTGGGTCCAAGGTTTTCCCAGCTCATGCTGGACACAATACCTCAGACCCCAAAGCAGCTAATACCTGCCAATTGGTCACTCTCAACCTTATTGCTGCACAAGAGGCTCTTCTAGTCCAGCAGCAGTGACTTGTCCCACTTGAAGGTGACACACCCCATCCAAGGATGCAACAGCTGCCTCCATG
>PVJH01019302.1:0-43098 GCA_004026705.1 Nesogale talazaci | reverse complement strand
AAGAGAACTATTTGAGAAGTCTGACTAGCCCTGAAAAACAAAAACAGGTCCATAATTAATCATGATGGGCCACTGATGACATCTTGGGGCGGGGGGTGGGGGGGTGGGGGGGGCCGGGAGGCAGGGGGGAAAAACACCCTCTCCAGGACATTAGGGACTTGACTAAGACACAGTAAACCTCCGACAGGGAAGACTGGTGAACAAGGAGGAAACTATAAACACACATTCCAGAGAAGTGTTTCCCAATGGTCTTCAACAGCAGCTGCCAAAGGAGGGAAATGGAATGCTGGGGTGAGTGTCTGGCCCTGTGGCCTCCGCCCCATGACTCTACATGGGGTTACGCCATGGCTAACGAGCCCATCTATTTCCTGGGAAAGCCACATTTTCTCTGTCACTAGGTCGCTTCCCTCAGTCAGACGCACTGCCTCTTTTCCAAGGGCGTGGGGAAGACGTCACTAGGAAGAGGAACAAAACGAGGTCAAGAAATTGGAGCACAAAGCAGAGCAGAGCACCCTCGAGAACCTGATGCCATGGGGCCGGTAGCTACAGGTACAGGCAACAAATGACCTGCTTGCTCGGCTCAAACTTCTATCTGCTTCAAGAAAGCAGAACAGAAAGGCCCCCAAATCTCTCTGCTTCTCCAGCCCTGCCTCAAGTGGCTCCTCCAATAGTAACTTATACAACTGTGACTTGTTGGAGTAAAATAGTGCTGCTGAGGGCTGACGATGGTTTTACAGAAGTAGATATCCAGGTTCTACAACTGAGGCACCTTTGGGAAGACGCAGGGTGGACATCCACCTTCCATGAGCCAAAGAACACTTGCCACGCATCCCGCACCGTGACGGCCCATGACCATGAGCTCTGTCTAATCAAACCTTGGGTTCGCTTAGGGTTGGCAGCGGGGTTAATCTACATGGATCCTTACAAGGTGATGAGATCACGTGGCTTCTTCCCAGGAGACAACACATACATTGTAAAAGCTGACACCACCGATCGGCAGTTAACTGGACACTGCCATAACACCTGGATAACCTGGGTGAGGGAGAGAAAAAATGCTTTGGGGAGGATTTGCTCTCTCCTAATCATGGTTACCTGGTGAAGTGTTCCCACATGCCATTTTCAGAATACACCCTGACCTGGTTATGGCTTCAGGCACAGAACTGGGCTACAGGCTGGCGGCTATACTTCAGAAACCGGGGGAAGTCCTGTTGGGGGAGGAGTTATGTGTGGTCCCATGATGCTCATGGTTGGCTAGAAGCTACTCCATGGGCGAAAGGCTAGGTTTTCTATTTCTGAAACCAGTGACAGCAGGGGTGCTCAATACGTCTATCTGCAACTACTAATCCAGGGACAGCAAACTCTTGAGAGTTCCTGTCCCTCCTGACAACTTTAAAATCACTCAAGAGCCTTAAATATGTTTTTCCAAACAAATGAAATCACCGTGATCCAAAATAATAATCTTCAAACGTTTTCGATGTTACTTCACAGCTGCACGTTCACACTGCCGCATCTGGCTCTCGAGTTTGCCGACCAATGTAGTGTGGGTGGATCACGTGGCATGACAAAAATAGAAAAGCCTATCAGCAATCCCATTACTTAATTGATATACAGTGCAGCCAATCAGATGCCATCTTAGGTGTCAAATGCAGGCGCAAACAACTGCACAAAGTGCAGCAAAACTGACAAGCAAAGTTACTGCCAAGTTTCAGACATTGGTTTTTTTCTCTTAAATGTAAGAAAGGTAATTACAATGAGTGTGGGAGCTGGACCAAGTAAGAAGACAAAAACCTATCACTTTCATACAGAATGGGAGATCTTGACACTACATGTCGACATTCAGCTGAGGTCCAGAGCACATGAACAATCCTGGAACCTAATCGCAGAGGGAAAATACCCAAACATGAAAAATGTGCTACCTCCTTGACTGCATTATTCAGCTCTACTTAGTTATGTGAGTCAGTGTTTTCCCACATAAAGATCATGAAGTCCAAGCACCGTTCCACCATGACGGATAATCATTTGGAAGTGTGCTTGAGGCTGGCTCTCAGCAGCTACTGCCCGGACTATGCATCCCTGGCTCACTATTCAGTGCAAGTCATCACAGTCAACTCGGGTGATGACAAAAATGTACATAGTTAACTGTGTTGTATATTGTGTAATGTGGACTCATGCGATTATGCAAGGTACATAAACATGCATTATATGTACAAAGAATTCCCAATGAAATTATGAATAAATGTAGTAAGTAAAGCTAAATATGTTTTGCATTTTTGCAGTTGGGAGATCATTTTGACTTGATCATTTTGTAAGGAGCTCCCATGCTAAAAAAGTGTGAGCACCCCTGAGTTATAACCTCACACGCCTCCGGGGATCCCTGTGAGTCCGACTCCATGGCGGCAGGAGGGCCTTCTTGAGAAGAACTCAGCATTACTGCCTATAGCCCAAGGACAGGGGCCATTCTCTCAGTGAGCAGTCGGAGTCTGCCACCTAGTGGACGAAAGGCACAGGCACAAAAGGTTGCCCAACCAGAAGGGCCTGGAGTTGGCTTTGGTCTGTCTCAGGCAAGTGGCTGAAGGTCCTGCACAGACGGAATGAGCGTGGGTGTCAAGGTTCAGGGAACCACATAGGCCTTGGGCAGGGGGAGGAAGACTTCCCCAACAACCTCCACCAAAAACACTGCCGGTGAGTCGAGACAGGTTCAGAGGCGTCCTAGAGGGGCTCCTGTGAGTTTCAGAGACTAACTACTAACTGTTCATGGGGCCAAAAACCCCGTCTTTCTTTCTCTGAGAGGCCTCTGGGTTAGAGCTGTCATTAAACATCCCGGGAGAGGAGCCCCCACCCCACCCTGAGAGCCTAAGTTCCCATGAACAGCAGCTCTTCCTAGGGGAAGCCGCAGCTCTCCTTCAAAGTGACCACCCAGTGAGGCTTCTCGGTGCCACCCCAGACAGCAGCAGGAGGCACGGGTAACAGACAGGCTGACCTTTCAAAACCACTAGGAGTGAGGCCCCTGCCAGCCCAAGCAGCCAAACAATAAAAACCACAACCCCGTGTTCATGCTGCATGGGTGGCTTACAAAAGATCTCTTTCAACAAGACGGCAGCGGGTTGTACCAGCTCGGGTTTTCCAAGCTGTGTGAACATTGTGGAAGGGAAGCTTTCCCACTGGAATTCAGAGGGAGCGTTCTGAGGCAGAAGTGCAAGTGGTGAGGCCACGAATTCCATCAGGCAGGAAGCAGTCCAGAAGGACTCTCCCTAGCAAGTCCAGTGTCTGAGAGACACTCCTCTGAGCTTCCCCCAGCCCCGGGATAGCTAGAAGGCTAACTCCCATTGCAGGATGCATAAGACATTCCAAGGACAATATATTTTCTATTATCACCATCCAAACTTCTTTCTGTGCTCTCAAAGTTGGATTTTTCCAGTCCAATTTTACTTAAAATAATCAAGATTCCATCCCCTTTCAATGTGTCCCAGAGTGCAAGACACCATCCCCTGGGGCCCTGGAACAATCGGTGTTTCAGGTGCAGATGTCTACACTTCATCCTGTGTTATAGGCTCTAACCGGGGGCGGGGGGGGGGGCGGTGAGTGTGTGTGTGTGTATTTTTCTTGAAAAGGGAATGTCCAGTCAAATAAGAGATGACCACCTGACACACCCGCTGAAACAGAGCAGCAACTGTGCAGTGCTTGATTTTCCTAAGGCAGAAGCAAGCACGCCACCAGAAAGTCATCTGACGTATCCCCCTTCTCCAGGTAAGGGACCTGCTGGCCCTCTCCAGCCATCTGAATCCAGGGGCCCCAAAGAGCATCTCCACAGACAGTTCCTTCCATGGGGTGATAAAATCCCACACCACAGTCTACACCAAGCCCCATGTTGGCTTTGCAGCGAGGCAGGTGAGATGATGAGACAACAGGGGGTAGAATCCGAGGGCCACCGCTGAAGCCACAACGTGCCCCACCCCATGCTTCCGTGAAAAATCTGAACGAGCCATCACTGGGGTCCATAATCGTGGCGCTCTCATATGCAAAAGGTCTACCTTGGCCACAGAGTCAGCACTGTCTCCAGGCTCAGAGACCTTGAAGGGAGGTCTCCACCACAGGTGTGCACACATCTCGACTAAGCACAGAAGGCACTTCAGGACCAGCAGTGTCCTTGTCCCGCTCAGGACGTGGAGATGGGACTGTTCTGCAAGCCCTTCTTCCAGCACAGCCTGAGGCCTCCCTCCCTAGTACACCATGACTCCAGGGACATTTTCTTCCAGGGGCTGCCGATCCTTTGACCTCTCTCTACCATGGGAAGACAGGAAAGCTCTTTCCCATACTTACTGAGGGCTGATACTCCAGGCATTCGTCCTCAAAGTCAGGGTCTACCTGATGGAAAAGAACCATTAGGAACAGCTGTTGCTTTCTCCAGGAATTCGGCCCCACTTACAGAACACTTGACGGCCTGCACGCGTCAGTGAACAGCTAAGAACACGTCCCTTCCCTCTGTTCACAAAACCAGCATGCCACAGTGACACGGGAGCACAACACACATAGGGCACAATCCACTAGTGACCAGCAGATGGCTCTCAAGTGTAGACAGGAGGGACACACTGAATTAACTAGCAGGGCAGCAGGGAAAAGCCTGAGGGAGATAGAAGGTCACACCCGGGTGTTGATACCCCGGTTTAATTTTGGTGACAAGCAAAACTCATTAGGCTTTCATCAAGAACCACTTTTGCCTCAGCACCTAGCAGAGAAGCAACCACCAGAAGGTGCGGCACGCCATGTGACCAGCATCTCTCCCAGCTGCTTTGCTAGGCTCATGCTTCCCTACCTCTGACTCCACTTTAAGTTTCAACTTCGACTACTGGATCTCCTCTGCTTACATGTTTCAACATTATCAGTTCGCACAAGCAGCAGGCATCGCGGGGAGTTTGACGCACTTATACCCCGCATTAGTTGGGTCGGTTGCTAAAAGCTGTCCTGTCACTACCCACTCACCACCTTGAAATGGTCCAAGAAGTCTCCTGAGACGACAGGAGGTGTCTCTGGATAGATGACTAGACCCCCAACATGAATATGCATTGAACATCCTCCAGCACATCAGAGGAAAATGCAGCATCTGTCGCCTGGTGGGCAGGTGGTGTGATTTCATAAAAGGTGATCCCTTCCGTTGGCCTTCAACACCAATGTTTCCTTACCTCACACACCCTTCATCGTCATTTCTGCTAAAGTTACTTTCTTTGGTTTTGACATCCCTACCAGAAAAAGATAAGCCCCTGTCTGTTTTGCTAATGCTGCAAGAAACCAGATTTTTCTGTGGAATTATTTAATCATTCATGTAGTGCTTTCCTGGGGGTGTGTTATATGCTATGGTCCTCTGATAGCCAAAGCTCGATCACTCCTGTTAGAAGTGGGGCTTGGCAGTGAAGATATGGGGAAAGGAGCTATGAAAAGCACCTCAAAGCCCAGATAAGTGTGATTCTCCAGCTTATCCGCTCCCCATATTCCTTTATCAGAATTGTGTCCAGGAATGGAACAGTATGCCAAGTTTTCTTCTTTTCCTAGGTGCCTGCCTTAGTTGCCCTTGAGTTGACTGACCCACGTTGTCAGACTAGATCTGTGCTCTGTCGGCCTGCCGTGGCTGAGTCAGTCACTAGGCCTTTCCTCCAGAATGCCTGTGGGTGCACTTGGCCCTCCAGCCTTGTGGTTAGCAACAGAGTTTGTTAATAGTCTGCACCGCCCAGGGACCCCCACCCCCCACCCCCAATAAGCAGAGAAACAAGGCACAAGAAAACGGTAAAGTGAGAGGAGGAAAAACAGTGTGAGTTTTCATCTTTCTACCTGCTACAGGTACAGAAGGAAGGGGAAGTGAGTGCATCAGCCCACACAAAGAAGGTTGCGGGTGGGGGGGATCTGCTACTTACCTCTGCTGCTAAGTAATGTCCCGTAGCCAGGTGTTTAAATCGGAAGAGGCTGTTCCAGTACCCTGCTCCACCCCGACAGGGGTCGTGTTGAACAACCTGTAAAAAAGCAAGAAGCCACCATAGAAGTCTGAGAAAAAGCCTCAAGGCATCAGAGAGTTAGTTGAGAAGGGATTGTTGTGGAATAGCACCCCCAAGCTGAACACTGAAATTCAACAAACCTTTGCCCGGAGAGTGCCAACCACAGACTCACGGTGACTATACACATGGGCCACAGAAAAAGACCCAGCCCGGCCTGCACCCTTCACACACACACACACACACACACACACACTCACACACACACCACCATTGCGCCAGTCCATCTTGCTGTGGGCTTTCCTCAACCCAACCACACACAAGGACCTTCTTCAAAACAACCTGTCCTGACTAGGTGACACACAGTCTTGCCTGCCTCTCTTCCTCCAGGAGAGATTAGCTTGTTCGTGGTACTTTCTATCCTCTTCAATATCAACAGTATTGTAATTTTAGCAAGTATCATCACTTCAGTATGGACATGTTAAATGACACTTCTCCAGTGAATAGCAAAAGTCTTCTAAGGAAGGAGTGGTGGCTCGTGAAAGAATTCTTGCCTTTCCTGTGGAAGACCAAGCCTTCATGCTTGGCCAATCCACATCGTGCACAGCCGTCACTGTGCTGCCACTGGGAGCTTGTGTGTGACTGTGAAGCTGAACAAGTTTCAGTGGAGCTTCTAGACTCAGACCAGGAAGAAAGGCCTGCCAATCTATTTCCCAAATGTGCCAGTGAAAACCCTGTGGATCACAAGGGTCTAATTTGAAACAACCTGTAGGCAGTCTGGTGGTGCCAGGGGTTATGCACTGAGCTGCTAACTGTGAGGGAAGCTGTGTTACTTGGTTTTCTGGTTTGGGGTAAATGAAACCCAGGGACCTTGAGCCTATAGGAAAAGAAAACATAACAAGGGACCAGGGAGTGGGGTGGTGGTGGTGATAAAGAGGGGTGGGGGACATAAGAAGGAACTGATGTCAAGAAGTCCCAAAAGGAAAAGCAAGTCTGGAAACTGATTACGGAAGAAATTATTATGCTTGACATGATTGAATTATGGAACGATACAATATATGCTTTAATTTCCAAGTTCCAGGGGGCTGAGCCCTGGTGGCATAAGTGGTTGAGTGTGGGACTGCAGCCCGTGGGCTTGGCAGTTCAAATCCAGTGGCGGCTCTCAGGAGCGGCACTGGGTAGCGCCCACGACCACCAGAGACAGTGATGCCCACAAAAAAAAATTTCCAAGTTCCAGCAATGAAAAAATATATAGATTCAGGAATGAGAAATGGGCTCCCACTTAGAAACAATTAGTTCTTACAGCAAGACTCTGCTGGACACTTAACTTCATACAACGATCACTGAAGATAAGGGTATGACAGCAAAGTGTGGTGACGAAAGCAGATGGTGCCTGGCTATCAAATGAAGTCGTGTGTAGAGTCTTAAAGGCTTGCATTCAAACAAGCAGCCTTTTAAGCAAGGAGCCAACTAAGTCTACGTGGAGGAAGCACATCAGCCTGTGTGATCCAAAGATGGCAATTACAAAATTTGAAAATGATAAAGAGAAAAGTATCAGAGCTAAAATTATGAAACCCCAATTTGGAAAAGACTGTGGAGGACAGTGGGAGCCCAAAACCCCCCTGCAGAGTCGCTAGTCAGACCCAGCTACTGATAGATCCACTCGAACCAAGGGCAAGAGTCCTGAACAGTCTTACTATCAGAGGCAGAGACCGTTGTAATCTTGATTATGCTGGATTGAACTCATTACTTGGCCAGTTGACCTTCCTTTAAACAAGGCCTGAATTTGTTCTGGGTGCAAGCGTCTCTTAGATGTTCCATGACAAAAATTTCTTCCCTGGCTTTTTGAATGTTGATGGAGTGGGGGGTGGGGGGAGCAGTCTTCTCCCTCTTATGCATCATCTGAATTTTTGCCTTTATACGAATATGATTTTATCCTTGCTGCCATGGTGGGATTTGTCTCTCACTGTTTTCTGTGGCATTCACCAGCTGTGAAGCACAGGTGGAATGGATGTAAATGATAATAACTGATACAAGGTGTTACAAGGAATGCAGGGGTGGGGGTGGGGGATGGGGAGGGAAATTGGATTTCTGGAGTAAACAATGATGTCAGGAGAGGGGAGGAAGCGCTAGAACTGATTGCGATTGCACAACTCAGTTTAAAGTTGATATAACCCGGTTAGGGGCTGGGGTAGGGCACACTTAGGTAGAAGTGGTGGTGATTGAACGATTGAACAATTGTATGTTATGGAATTATGTGCCAATAAAACTGACGGGGAGTGCGGGGTAGGGAAGAAAGATTAATAGCCTCGATAACCCAGAGGGGCCGATTGTACTCTGTGTTGTAGGGTCGCCATGAGTCAGAATCCACAGTGTTATCAGGTAGCGAGCTTGGTGTCAGTAGACTGTAACCAGCAGCACTGCCTGGTATAGAGGGTCACAATGAGTCAAGTTAACAAGGCATGGTTGGACTGCAATGTAAACCGCTTTTAGTCACAATGGAGTCAAGCTTGACGGTCTGCTCTTCAGCCACAGAAAGCACTAACAACAACAGAAGCAAATCCAGAAATGTCATAGGAAACTACATGAGTAGTCTACATATGAACTAACAGGTTGCAACACATCCACATACCTAAGTGCTAAAACATGAAACTTGCAGCGTCTGGGCTGAGTCCCCACAAAATAAAGGTAGTTCTAGCTCCTGGCCATGGTGAATGACTGGTGCTGCTAGCAGATGCTATAAGTAATCAGAAACTGCCCCAATTATAGGAAACTGCCAGAGACAGTTATAAACTGGGTGAGACGTAGGAACAGCTGTGTTCAGGCATTGGATGGCAGTCAGTGCACGACTGCGAGCTCTGGGAGAAGGGGAACAGATCAGGGCAGCCCTGGCTCTGCAGGGAGAATCTAAGCAAAGGACCCCAGGTGTGAGGGCCTTCTGGAACTGATCTCTGCAGATAATATATCCAAAGTATGAGTCGGGGCCTCACCATCCTTGTATTCTGGCTGTCCTTCTTCTGGAATAGATTAGTTTGTTCTTCTGCCAGTCCCTGGTCCTGTTACTCTTCATCAACTTTAGCAAGTATCAGAATTTCAGAATCAAATCACTATGTGCGTGTCTAAGGATGACAAAGAATCTTGTAGAGAGCCTGTGGTGGTTCCCTGGTAGAATTCTCGCCTTCCATGAGAGACCGATCCTTCACACATTACACAAACAGGGCTGGCTGGCGCTTGTGGGGCAGAGTATGGAAGAGAAAGAGCTCCAGAAACCTGCACAGGGGGGCGTCCCTTGGTCTTGGTGTGAACATGTATGGTGAGGCCAAACAGGGCAGAGAAAGAGCAGAAAGGGAAAGTGGGCGCTCACACAGGGCTGAGAGACACTCGGATCTAACAAGTACAGGAGTGTACTGAACAGCTAGTGCGTTCAACAGAGATGTCACTAGAGTCACACACCTTAGTGGTGAAGCTAAACCACCTGCAGTCTTACTATGAATAGAGGCTGTACAACATCTGACCTGTGGATGCTTACAAATAAGCTTCTAAACAATAAAACACACCCAACCCAACTTTAAAGCCAAACTCCATACTCATGGAAGGAAAGCAATAAAATCCAAACACTCGACAATTACAGAGCATTAGACACACAGAATCATGAGAACATGGCCTTTAGCCAAACACACACACACACACACACACACACACGCACATATTAACCTTGGAAATATTATGTTGATCAAAAGCAGTCATCATATATTATATAATTTCACTTATATTAAATACCCAGAACAGATAAATTGGATTGCAGAAAATAGATGTGGTTGCTTAAGGATTAGGGAGAGGGACAAGATGTGAGGAGAAAAAGGAAGTAACTGTCCATGGATATGGACTTCTTTATGCAATAAGACTATTCTAAAATGGACTCTGTCAAGGACTGTGCACACGAGAAGCGAATGCATTGCTTGTTTTAACGGGTAAGTGGTATGGTGTGTGGCTAAGGAAGTTCTCTAGGCTGGGAGACAAGGCCAGCAGCCACAAGCGCAGCTCTGCAGAGGAGTGAAGAGCTGAATCTGATGCTGGGTCCGCACTGGCATGGCGATTATGTCTGAGGTTGCTTTTTTTTTTTTTTGAGTTTAGCACTTTCCTTGACCTTATTTATTAAAACAACAACAACTACTACCTCTGGCTTTGTTGCTTATCTCTCTTCTGATCTTCATTATTATTTCCTTTCTCTGATAGTCTTCAGTTTAGTTCGTTCTTCCTTTTTTATGCCAATTAGATCTTACAGCTCCAATAACATTCAATACATCATTTGTATCAACCATATTTGTACACATGTTCCCATATTCATTTCCAAATATTTTCTACTTGAGCTCTTGGTATAAGCTCCTCTTTCCCCCTCTTTTTTTTAAATAAATCATTTGGTTGGGGGCTCATACAACTCCCATCATGATGAATACATGTGTCAATCCTATGCAGGCCACATTTGCACACTTGTTGCCATCGTCACTCTCCAAACATCCTCCCTCCACTTAGGCCCCCAGTACCAACTCCCCATATTTCCTCTCTCTCCCCACAACCCCTGCCCCATGAACCCTTAATAATTTACAATGAGGTTGCTTTTTCCAGAGCAGCAAAGCCAATAAATTATATCTAAGTGGGGGCTTCAAAAAAGTACTGGGAACTTCCTTTATCTTTTAATTTCATTTTGCACAACTTTTTGAAGCCATGTGCGCATCTGTGTGTGAGAGAGACAGAGGAAGAGAGAGAAAGAAAGAGGAGACAAAGAGGGAGAAGAGAAAAGAGAAGAAGGAAACAGAAAGGTGTGTGTGTGTGTGTGTGTGTGTGTGTGTATATATGTATATATATATATATATGGGCAAAAAATAGCACAGCTACTAGGGCGTCAGTTCATACACGCAATGGCTTGGCAACAGATGTGCAAATGTGGTGTGCATACAATTGATGTATGTATCCATCATGATGGAAGTTGTATGAGCCCCCAATAAAATGATTCATATATACATACATACATACATACATACATATAAAGAACTTTTCTTTAAAGACATCTCTGGGATCAGTGGATGACTGCAGACACATTCTCTTAATTGTACACTTGCCTGAATCTAACTGATACCTACAGGCTCATCTTTCCCCCCACCTTCCTTACCTCCACCTCCCAAAGGGCTTTGGAACTCGTAGCTGATGTGGCCGACTGGCGACCAGTGGTCCTCAGGAAGACATGCTGTTTTTTCCTATGCTCGTCACAGGTCAGAAACTTCTCCTGCTCGGCATGGAACAACCGCACCACATCACCCTGAGTCAGCACAAGGAGGGAGCCAGGAAGACACATTGATTGAGACAGCTGAGCGAACCTTGAGAGCAGCCCAGTACCACCCCTCGTGCAGTGCCAAACGCACCCCCTTTAGAATGTCATCTTTATTATCGTTCCACTTCATGAACAGGACGATCTTCCAGCTTGTATTGCAATTGACAGAATTGACCTGGAAAACAAAACAAGTCCTTATCAATTGTTTATGAAGCTTAACCACCCTCCTGACAATGGTGTCATCTGATTTCCAATGTCCCCCCTACAAGGTGGAAATGAGGTCCAGCTCTACCTGAAAGGCTAGCATCCGTCAGGACGCAGGACCAGCAAAGTCCCCAGGCCTGTTAAGAACATCTGGGGATCCACCGTCTGGAGCACAACCACCGGGCGCGCTCCAACTACGACACAAGGACACCTCCTCCTCACCTCCTCCCCACTCCCCACCCCTTTGGAAGCCACATTTTCTTTTCCCTCCACGTTTCTTGTTCCATAGCCAGCAACGAAAACAAGTACATATAAAACAAGTGACAAAAGTAAAACAAAACACAAATCAGTGACTATATTCCAAACCATCCACAATGATCGCTCATAGCAGCAGTCCCCGAGCACTAACACCCACCATCTCCTTTAATCCCAAGAGCCAAGCAAAGCCCTCCTTCTCTCCTCCTCCTCCTTCCCAAGGCAAGGACCCAGAGACAGGGAAGCTGGGTAACCACAGTCATGAAACTAGAAAATGGTAGGATTGGGATTTGAATCCACATATATCCAACTCCAAATTGTGTTTTTTTTTTCTTTTCTTTTTTTGAATGCTTGCAAAATGACTTCTGTCCTTAACCAGGGGGCAAATACTGCTGTTACAAACAAGATAATGTTAATTATGTCCTATAAAAGCTTCTTACTGCTCTTAAGTACCCTCAAGTCACTTCTGACTCAGAGGAACCCTACGCACAACAGACGGAAACCCTGCCAGTCCTGTGCCGTCCTCTCCATGGTGATGGTGCCGCCTTTTGAGGCAGCCACTGGGACAATCCATCTTGATAAGGGCATTCTCCCGCTTTTTTTTTAATGATTTTCTTATGACATTCGATACATCATTTGTATCAAACATATTTGTACACATATTTCCATATTCATTTCCAAATATTTTCCACTTGAGTCCTTGGTATAAGCTCCTCTTTCCTCCTCCTCCCCCCTTTTTTTAAGGAATCATTTTATTGGGGTCTCCTACAACTCCCATCACGATCCATACATACATCAATTGTATGTACGCCACATTTGCACACTTGTTGCCATCATTACTCTCAAAATACCCTCCCTCCACTTAGGGCCCCAGTACCAGCTCCCCATATTTCCCTTCCCTCCCCCTCTCCCCCATGTACCCTTAATAATTTACAAATTGTTATTACTTTTTCATATCGTACACTGTCCGATGTGTCCCTTCACTCACTTCCTGTTCCGTGCCCCAGAGAGGAGGTTATATGTAGATGCCTGAAATCAGTTTCCCCTTTCTACTCCACCTTCCCTCCACCCTCCCACTATCACCACTCCTACCACTAGTCCTGAGGAATCATCTATCCTAAATTCCCCATGTTTCTGACTCCTGTGTACATGCCCTGGTCTAGCTGGATTTGTCTGGTAGAATTGGGATCATGATAATGGGTGGGAGGAAGCATTTGAGAACTAGAGGAAAGTTGCATATTTCGTTGTTACTACAATGCACCCTAACTGGCTCATCTCCTCCCTGCAACTCCTCTGGTAGAGGATGCCATATCACCTATTGATGGGCTTTGGGTCCCCAATCTTCACTCCCCCTCATTTATAATGATATAATTTTAGTTCTTTGATGCCTGGTACCGGAGGAGCATTCCTCTTTTATCCTGCCCCACTAACGTACCAAGAATGATGGCCTTCTCCCCAGCTGGGGCTCTCTGATCTCATGTCCAATACAGGTGAGACAAGTTAGAGATTGAGTGGGCGTATTTTGGCAAGCAGGGCAACACCCTGAGGTGCTGCTGGTGGCTCCAGCACACAGATTAAGAATTAGAAACAGGCACTCCCTCAAGGCAGACGATGGAAAAATGTTCAGGAAAATATGATCACAAGGCCCCACTCTGACTAAATATGTTGGAAAATTCTCCCCTAACTGGCATAGCCTACTGAGAAGGCGGGTGAGAAGCAGCCCTCACCTATCACCCATTTCACAGACTTCCGCATGCTCATGTGGAAGCCCTAGCTTGGACCCTCGGTTTCCTCGCCTGAAAAATGGGCACTCTGCTCCAAGTGGACACTGAAGTCCCCTTCAGTGCACACATGCTGTGGCCTCAAGAACAGGCCCTTGCACTCCCTTCCCACCCACTCCCCAAACGTCTCTTACCTCATTGCAGCCAGGGTTATCCACCAGCTGGTGGCTGCTCGCGTGTAGGGGTTGGCCAGCATTGACGGGGTTCAGCACAACCTTGTCACCAATCACCACCTGGAAGGAGGCACAGGGCTTGTCACCAAACAGATCAGAGGGGTGACAGGAGAAGGGTTTGGGGGATGGAGGTGGGGACCGGGGGGAGGGGAAAATAGCCATAAGACCTTATAGGACCACGAAGAACCAACACCCTGTGAATTCTCACCTTTAAAAAGCCCAGCTGTGCTAGGAGAGGTGATGCTCATACGGTCAAGAGTGAAGTGTGGTCCCAGAATGATAATTGATTACACATAGGTGTTTTCAATATGAGTCCAGAATAGTCACACACACAAAAAATGTCTTGTCTTTGCAGGGTTCGGTGAAGGCATTTGTGTCAATCAGCTCTAACTTAATTTTAGGAGTAGAAGCAGAGTACCTGCCAAAGGAAAGATCTGATCTCTGGAAGAAAAAAAGCCACACTTTTCTATTTCTAAAGCAAGAGTTTTCATACTCTGGGACTATAGCTCACTTAAAGAGATATGTTTTCTATTATAAGCCAGGACAAGCACACATACACAATGTGCATCTGTGGCAGCGTCAATCTGTCAACTTGAGGAAGGGGTAGAGTCTGGCCTGTCCATCAGGTCACAGCTTGATGACCTCATTTAGAGGCCCCACAGAGATAAAGAGCTCACTGGAGGCCAGATAAACTCTCGCCCTGTGACACAGTCCTATTGACAAGCCACAAGGAGCTCTGCTGATAAAGCCAGAGCCCTGGCGCTAAAGGGGCGACGTGGAGATCCCTTCACTGAGATGCTTCCCCCACCACTGGATCCACAAGACTTTCTATCCACTAACCTGTGATATTCCTGCATTAGGCATCATTGCATGCATTACATGAGTCTGAGGAGGAATTTATAGACTGATATTGGACATGTGGACTAATATCAGACTTACAGACTTGATCTGGACTGGGATGGAATCTTTTCTTAATACACAATTACTCTTGGATATAAAATTATCTATCACACACATCTGAGTGTCCTAGATTTGTTTCTCGAGTCAATCATGACTCATGCAGCATCGTAAAATTACAAAAATAAAAATGCTTATCCTCGCTATACTACCTCCAAGTATTATCTACCCTATTGAATGTTGTTGTTTTGATGTATTCTTTTTTAAACGATAGTCACAAACCACAAATTAATTTCATGGACCACTTACAGGGCAGATTAGTCTACAAACTAAGAAAGCAAAGGAGTTGCCAAAGATAAAAGTGAAAGCAGGTGATTTGTGTGTGTATGTTTTATCATGGTGTAAAAGAAAGGAAAGTTGAGAAGATGAATTGCTAGCATGTAAAACCCATCTATTTTCAGCAAGAACATTTGGGGAGCCTGTTTGAGGTACATTTTTTTCAAACTGCCATAGAATACTAAGTTAAATACCTCAATAAAAGGAATTTAAGCATGTCTTGACTTTTACCAAATTTTCCTTTGAAAGATCAATATTAAAGGGGAATAGTCTGAGACTCAATACTTCAGGTATACTATCAACACACACATACAAAAATCACACACACACACACATACTTCCTAAGCTGTTTAAACTTATGTGACAACAGGAAAATGGCAAAATCCACTGTAAAGTGACCAGATTTTAAGCGGGATACCATTGACTGAGGGGAGGAGGATGGGTTTTCGATGAAAATTTTGGTCTATATGAAGAAACAAAAATATTCATAGAATGCAAAAATAGTATTGTGATATATTTATTTAATTTAGAATGCCATGTGATGTGGGAAAAAAATGTTAAAAAGCAGAACATCTGGTCACCTTACTCTAAGGGGAAGGCTAGTTGAGTATTTTGAGAAGATTTCACACTACTTAGGGGACATACATCTTTTAAGTAAAAAGAGACTATTTCAGAATCATACCCAGGTCAAAAATGAAACTTAGAGCATTTAAACATATTCGCTGTTAAGTATATAGTCCTGCAATGCCTTGCTCTGTTAGCTCACAGTCGGCAGACCTGTTCTAATCCACATGGTAAGGGAATCCAGTGTCTTTGACCCTGTGAGGGGTCAATTGCAATCTCTGAAATGGATTGGACAATCTGCTTGTTGATCAACGAAAGAATGAATGAGGACAGTTCTAAGAGTCACAGGCTCTTCCTGTGATACCTACTTCTTTCTCTGCCCTCCTTCCTTTAACCAAAAACCCTGGTGGAGTAGTGGTCAAGTACTGGTTGTTAACCACAAGGTTGTCAGTTCGAAGGTGCCAGTCACTCCGTGGGAGAAAGATGGGGCTCTCTACTCCTGTAAAGAGTCTTGGGAACCCACAGGCGCTATACTATAGGATCACGAGTCAACATAGACTGGGTGGTGGATTTTTGTGGTTTCCTTGACTAACCATGACTTCGTGGGCTGTTTCTAAAACAGATTCACTAGTGAATTAAGAATGGCAGGGATGGATCCTGGGAACATAATCTCTGGCAGCTTTTTTTGTGGCAAAGTTACTGTTCTTTATTTTGTTCAGTGGCCAGTAGAAACCACACAGCTTCTGTATTTAGGTCACAATTCTCTCCAATTTTCCTTATTTCCCCAACACTAGTTTCCATAGTGATTCCCTCTGACTCCAACTTTAAAATTCTCCTAGTTGTCTCAGACAGTGAATGGTCAGCAGCACAGCCTGAGGTCCTGCTTAGACTGTGAGTCTGTACTTACACTGTCCCCGATGGATCGAAGCTTGTAGAAAGGCTGAATGTAAAACCAGGACCCTTCATTCCCAGCTTCGTCCAATGTCACCCGCATGGCGTTCTTCTCCAGCAGAGCTGGGAGCCTCTTGTTCACAGTGAGGTATTTGTTACTTTTCAAATGCAGGAGCTGAAGACCCAACAAGAGAAATCAGGGGGATGTCAGCGTGCCCATGAATTTGCAACCATGGCTCTCTCAGCCACATAAGATGTGTACCAAACCTCTTCTTTCCCTTGAGCAGCTTATGAATTCAGAGGCTCGCAGAGGGCCTGAGGCTGGCGATAAGTAGGAGAGAAGATGGCATAGAGAGGGGAAGTGGAAGTCAGAGGAGAGAAATTGTTTCTCTCTCCACCCCACCCCCACTTCAGTAGAGCCTTGGATAAGGTGGGTGCTGCTCTGAACAAGGGTGCTGGTAGCTGGGTCCAGCGCGTGGTCATGTGTTAGTGAGGCAGGACCTACTGTGTGTAGGACTATGGACGTGCGGTACACGTAACCATCCTGGACACACAGGCAGGGCAAAAGAAGGGCACTTTGGAGGACAAGCCACACTTCGCTTGAGGAGGTGATCCCATTAGAGGTCTGTCATTTCATGGGGAAGAAAGTAGATGTCCTAGACTTCCACTGTGGATTCCCCAGCAACTGAGTATTGCATGTACAATTGGCTGCGAAGACTGAGGAATCGCCTGTCTGGGAGAAAGTCTAGACTAGAGAGTTGGCCCAGGTTTCCCAACTCAAAAGGCCATGAGAAAAGATGGAAGAGAATGTAGATGACCGCCCAGTCCTTGGAGAAACAGTAAAGACAACCCAGGATCTCATTGATGAATGCCCTGTCTTTTTACTGCTGACAGATCTGGTTACCTGGTGAGGAAAAACATTTTAATGGGGTCATTGGAGGTAGGGGGTCACAGGTCTCACAGGACCCTGGCATCCCTTGGCTATGACAGATGAGGGAAGACAAGTTGCCTTCCACACTCTCTTTGCTGCACTGGCGAGCAGGCTGTGAGCTGCTGTGCGTCTGCCAGAAAGTCCTGGCCTCATGAACCAACCTTGCCTGTGGCAAATTTCAGCATCTACTTTGGAGGAGGCAGCAATGACAACACACAGCTTGCTCGGACAGGCAACGCTGACCCATCCCAGGCAGCAGGTATCATCGTCGGTCCCAGCAACGTGCAGCATGGCAAGATTCCTCGCCCGAAAATCTCAGTTACTATGTGGCAAAACCTGACTTGGAATTCTCTTAAAGAGGTTGGATTTTTTTAACCCCAATGCCCCTTGTTCATGGCTCAGTTCAAGCCACATTCTCCAAACTAACCAAGCAAGGGTATATGGTCACTGTAGGTGTCTGTTGACTGGGCCGGCTCTCTGATAGAGCTGATGCTGACATCTATCCACCTGCCCCTGCTGTCCAGTCTCCATGGGTCAGGACTGGAAAGGGTGATGAGATGGACATGACCGAGCTGCAAAAGGATGCGGGGGGTTCCTTTCACTATTTCAAAAAGCCCAATTTAAACAAGCCATTGAATCCATTACACTTTTATCCATTTGACATTCCTGTTTTCCCATGCTGCTGCTGATCCTTGCTGGATGGCCCAGTGTGAATAAAACTGGGAAGGGATTCCTTTTTAATTAGTAAAGCTCACAAGCTGAGCGGAACCTTTCAAAAGGTTAAAAATGAAGGGAGAGAGGGAATGGGCCCAATGCTTACAACTTTTTAACACTACCCTTTGTCCCCAGGTCAATGTGACCTGACAACTGGACTACTTGAGAGAGGTCAAATTTGGTACTTGGCCTCCTCACTTACTGCTTTCTCCAAGGCTGCAGAGACTCACGCTGCCCTGAACAGCTCCAGCAATGGCTGTTTCCTGACGCTGCTGCATCTCCACTGGTGTCTAAAGGTAGGAGAGGTAAACAAAGCCTACACCCCATGAGGAAAGACATGAGAACTGTCTCCAAATAAATAAAAGAAGAACTTTCAAAGAATGCAGGTTGATCAAAAGTGCGATAGCCAGTGTCCCTTTCAGGTGGGTCCTTTCCCATCTGAAGCGTCTGCACGTAGGTTAAAAAGGATCCATGCTGGGGTGAGTGATTCTGACTGAGAGACCCAACTGAAAAGCCTGTGACTCTCACCTACGGCCAGCACTGTCTGCACGGAGTCCCACAGGGAAGGTATTCAGAGCCTGTTTCATGACCTTGTCTTTTCAGTCCCATTCCTTGTCATGCTTCAGTTCCAGAGAGAAGAGCCCCCAGTACCCACCTGGATTACGTTGCCATACTGGATGACGGTCCCCAGCAATTTCCTGTTTTCTGTCTCATTTTGCTTCTTTTCCAAGTCTGCAGCATGCTGCACATAAAGAGGGAGCAGGGGTCACGTCACGCAGAACCAACTCTGAGGTCTATTTCTCTAAAATACTTACAAGAATCACATACATAAACAAAGACACGGCTGAGCCCCGGTGGCGTAGTGGTTGTGCGCGGGACTGCGGCCCACTGGGATGGAGGTTCGATTCCGGCTCCCAGGAGCAAAGGCTGGGCCTCCTACTCCCACCACCTGGGCAGTGATGCCTTAAAAAAAAAAAAAAAAAAAAAAAACAAAGACACAAGAACACCCAGAGGCTAAGTGACATGAGTCAGGGGATCAAAACCCAAGCCATGAACTGTTTTGTTCGCCTTGTTGTGGCTCTTAAAACGTATTATTTTCTCTTTCAGGGGTTCATAATACCTTCAGGGATGAGGCTAAGCCAAAGTATATGGCAGGCCACTGGGATGGCCCTCGATCATCTGCCCAAAGGCTTTTGAGTATAGACCCAACCCTGGCTTTGGGTGATTTCTCGTTTGAGGATTTTGGAGGGGGGGTGGGGGTGTTAATGTTTAGCATCCATGTGTCTCAGTTTACTCTTTTGTCAAATGATCCTCAGGGGTCGCCTCCCTGTGGCACTCACAAAGTATTAGCCATTCTGGTTAGATGTCAATAACAATTATTTATCTCATCACACTTGCCAGAGCAGATATCATTATCCAAAATTAAAGAATAAGGAGTAGAGTCAGAGAGATTGAAAACTGTGGTTGACATCACCGTTTGTTGGGCGATGGGCACAAAAGAGAGACACCCTTGAGAATAACTAACCATTTGAAATAAAATAACCACATTCACTCAAGGACAAAATTCAGAAGGGCTTGAAAAGGAGTAATAGACACAGAGCGATACCCACATTATTAAAAAGCCATTACATTACTGGGGGTCTACATGGAGGGAGGCTGTTTTGAGAGTGTGATGGCAACAAGTGTGCAAATGTGGTCTGCATACAATTGACATATGTATTGATCATGATGGGAGTTGTATGAAACCCCAATAAAATGATTTATTTTTTTAAAAAGGGAGGAGGAAAGAGGAGCTTATTCCAAGAGTTTAACTATAAAATATTTTGAAATGAAGATGGCAACATGTGTACAAGCATGCTTGATACAGATGATGCATGGAATGTTATAAGAGTAGTAACAGCCCCCAATAACAGCCATTACATTAAAAAAGAAAAGGAGTAATAGAAACAGGAAACAAAAAGAGGAAGTAAGTGATGCTACATTGCGGGGATCAAAATCAATGAAAAGACAACATATGAACGGTTGAATAAAAAGTGATCTATTTTGCAAAACTTCACCTCTTTAAAAATAAAAATTTCAAAAAAGGAAAAAAATATTTGGTGAGGTAAAATTTACATAACAGTAATTTGTGGCCCAAACAGTTAACCCACTCAGATGCCAAGCAAGAGTTTGGAAATTTGGATCTACCTGGAGGTAGCCTGGAAAAGGGCCTTAATGGGTGATGTGACGGGTCAAGTGTTGGCCTGCTAACCACAATGCCAACAGCTTGAACTCACCAGACACTCCTGGGAAGAAAGATAAGATTTTCTGCTCCCAGAAAGATGCTCAGCCTTGGAAACCCACCAGAGTGCCTGTTCTACTTTGCCCTACAGCGTCTCTGAAAGTTGGAATTGACTGAATGACAGTGACAAACAAAAAAAAAAAACCTGCTATCGAGTCATACAATTCATAGTGACCCTGTAGGGCAGGGCAGAATTACCTCCTGTATGTTTCTGATGCCATAAAATTTTTTTTTGGGGGGGGGGGATCACTGCCTTCTGGTGGGAGTAGGAGGTCCAGCCTTGACTATAAACTTTTTATGGGATTAGAAAGTCCCAACTTTCTCCCACAGAGCTGCTGGTGGATTTGAAAGGCTCCTTAAGTGAGATCAGCGTTCAAAAAAATCAGCAGTTGAAAACCCTCAAGAACACAGTTTGACTCTTATACCAGGAGGTGGGCATGGTTCAAAAGCAACTGGATTTACGGTAAGAACTATAGTGGAGCCACTGAAGATTGATACAGGCAGCTTCCACCCTTCAAAAAACTAAATTTGGGCTTGTGAAATCAAACATATGTATGGTAACAGTGAGTCTGTACTACCAGAGAATGAAACAAAACAAACATACAAAGGATAATCTGGCAATGAGCATCACCTTCACTTAGCAATTTCATTTCTAGGAGTGTCTCCTAAACAGAACATTGGGTCTATCTGAAAGGCTGTAGCAACTTCTTATGTTTCCAGAGAATAGGAAAAATTGTCCTCAAACAGACTACTACCCATAAAGAAGAGACTGGTCATGTAAAACTTCAGTTGTGCAAAATTCAGAATAGGACTATCTAGTATTCATAATATAATGTGTGAAAGTAGGGTAAAGAATGGAAGCTATACTCAAACACTCGGTTATACTCAAAGGCTCAGAGACTTGAGGACAGAATGGGGATGAAGTGAGGGGAGACAAACACCAAAATAAACCAGAGTTAGCTTTGAGAGTAAGATTTGGTAATCACCTGTTTTTCCTTTTCTTACTCTTATGCATCCTGGGTTATTCCCCTGACAACAGTCTTGGTTTTGCTAGACCTCTTTGTGTCAGTTACAATCGACAGCGGCCTTATCTACCATGCACTGGAATAGTACCTGGTCTTGTGCTTGCCTCCTGACAACTCTTAGGTTTGAGCTCACTGTTGTGTTCACTGTGTCATGATACCTTTCTCCAGGGGCTGGCTCCCTAGTAGCATGCCCAAAGTATAGGAGGCAAAGGTTCACCATCCATCCTTCCAACAAACACTCTGGCTACACTTCATCCAAGACAGAACTGTTCCTTCTTCAGGCAGTCCATGATAGATCCAATAGTCTTCTTCAATGGCATCAATTCAAGGCCATCAAGTCTTCCTTTTTTCTTATTGCTCAGCGTTAGGAAACAAGGTGATTAAAAAACACTCTGGTTTAAAAAAAAACAAAACACCCTGGTTTAATCCTCAGCATGACACCTTTGCTTTTTAACGAACACTGAAAGGAGGTCTTTTGCAACAGTGCGACCCTGTACTATATGCCATCTGATTTCTTAGCCTTCCACAGTCATTGATTGTAGATCCAGGTAAAATGAAATCCTTGACAATGTCAGCGCTTTCTCCATTTGTCATGATGGTGCTTCTTCATCCCAGTGTGTGTGAAGATTATGTTTTCTTCATGTCGAGGTGTTATACATACTGAATATTGTGGTCTTTCACCTTCGATTAGTGCTCCAAGGTTTCTACCAGCAAAGTTGTAACATTAGCATTATGATGGTAAATGATTCCGTCGGATGTGACGTTCTTCTTCATATCGTCCTCCTCCTTTCATTATTTTCTCAGCATAGATTGAATGAAAGGACACAACTCTGATGCATACCCTTCCTGATCTGAAGCCAAGTAGTATACCTTTTTTTTTTCTTGAAATGACTACATCTTGGTCTATATACAGGTTCTAAATGAGCATGATTAAGTGTTTTGGAATTCCACTTCTTCACAATGCTTTCCATATGATTGTGATCCATACAGTTGAATACCTTTGCATAGTCAAGAAAATACAAGAGAAACATCCTTCCAGCATTCTCTGCTTTCAGGTAAGATCCATCTGACATCAGCAATTGATGGACTATTCCACAGTTAGCCTTTGAGCTTCTTCATCACCTTTTGCCAGAGATATAGTGGATTTGATTACTGTGTCTTCCATCCAGTATAGTTCACATGTATGGATGCTGGTTACATTGCTGAAAAGGTGTGCTTTCTTTTTAAAATAATTTTATTGGGGCTCACATAACTTCCATCACAATCCATCCATCCATCCATTGTATGCAAAGCACAAATGTACCATCATCGTTCTCAAACATTTTCTTTCCACTTAAGGCCCTGGTATCAGCTCCTAACATATCATCTCCCTTCCTGCTTCCCCCTCCCTCACTAACCCAAGATAATTTATAAATAATGATTATTTTTCATATCCTATACTGCCTGATGTCTCCCTTCACCATCTTCCCTGTTGTCTATACCGCAGGGAGGAGGCTATTTGTAGATCCTGGTAATTGGCTCCCCCTTTATTCTCTACCTTCCCTTCACTCTCCCGGTATTGCCACTCTCACCACTGGTTCTGAAGGGATCATCTGTCCTGGGTTCCCATTGTTTCCATTCCTAGCTGTACATCCTCTGGTCTAACTGGATTTGTAATGTAGAATTGGGATCCTGATAGTGGGGAGAGGGGGAAGCATTTAGGAACTAGAGGAGAGTTGCCTATTTCATCATTGCTACACTGTACCTTGACTGGCTCACCTCCTCCCCGCAACCCTCTGTAAGGCGATGTCTCTTCACCTAGAAAAGGGGTTATTTCTAGTAAATAAGTAGTTGGTCTTACCAAATTGCATCATATGATCTACAGATTCTGTAAGGCCATATTTCTTTGCTCCTAATGTTCCCATTCCAACTACTAGGAATTATCTATGTATTTTGAGTGTACTTTATCAATTTCAGACAGAAACATTGGTAAAACTCTTCAATTTCTTCATTTTTGGCATTAGTGGTTGGTGCTTACATTTGAATAGTGGTTATACTAAGTGGTTTTCCTTGCAAGCTTATAGATGTTATCCAAGCACTGACAGTACTGTCCAGACTAGATCCTGAAATGTTTGGGGGTTTTTTGACAACAGATATGGTGTCATTCTTGTTCAATCGGTCACATGATTGTCCAACTCAAAAAGAGCCAATACCAGTCCATTGCAGTTCAAGTGTCCTATTTCATTTTTGAAGACTTCTAATTTTCCTAGTGTCATTCTTGACACATTCCATATTCCAATTGTTAATGATATTTATAGCTGTTTTTGTCTTATGTCACACCGATCAATGGACGTCCCGAAAGCTTTATTTCATCCACATAACCAAGGTCAACTTAAATCTGAGGAGACAGCTCTTCTGCAGCTCTTCTTTCAACTTCACGTTCCACCATTGTTATCAGATAATATCCCTCTTCTACTCACAAGGTTTTTGATGACCATTTGTTTCTAGAAGCAATTAGATTTTAGTGACAAGTATTTAGTGACTTAAATTTTTCAATGATACTTTGTGAGACTGTCATAAATTAAAACGATTTCTTCTGTTAATTAATAGTTGGGGTTTTGATATAACATCATGAAAATGGCAGGGAAGAATGAAGTCGATTCCAACTCCATGCAACCCTGTATAAAGTTTCTGAGGCTGTGGACCTTTGCAAGACCAGCTCGCTTCATCTTTCTTCTGCAGGCAGCTGGTGGGTTTGGGCTGCCGACCTTGAAATGCTTATCTGGCAGCAGTATCAAGACTCCTTCAGTTAATTAATAAACTGAGGTTTTTATATGAAAGTGTCAGGACAAAACGATACATTATAAATGGAGAAAACAGATAAGAAAACAACTGATGCACCAGGGCAGTGATGCCCCAAAAAAAACCAACTGATGCCATCCACTGCAGGTCACAGGACCTCAACCTGTGCTGTTAAAAAATGCTTAAAAGTAGTTCTAAGGTAAAGTGACCAGAAGTCCCACTTTTTAACAATTTAACAATGTCCTGCAGTATTTTTAAACTAAAATAAATATATCACAATACTATTTTTGCATTCTATTAACATTTTTGTTGCTTCATATAGACAATTTTTAATCAAGAACGCCTGCACCCTTGTTCAATGGTGTCCCGCTTAAAATCTGGTTACTTGGGGAGGGGGAGAAGAGAGGGAAGGAAAATATAGGGAGCTGATACTGAGGCCTAAGTAGAGGGAGGGTGTTTTGAGAGTGATGATGGCAACAGTGATGATGGCAACAAGTGTTCAAATGTGGCCTGCATACAACTGATGCTTGTATGGATCGTGATGTGAATTGTATGAGTCCTCAGTAAAGTGATTCAGTAAAAAAAAAAAAGGGAGGGGGAAAGAGGAGCTTATACCAAGGGCTCAAGTGGAAATATTTGGAAATGAATATGGCAAGATGTGTACAAATATGCTTGGTGCAAATGATAAATTGAATGTTATAAGAGCTGTAAGAGCCCCCAATAAAATCAATGAAAAAAAAATCTGGTCACTTTATTCTAAGGACTAGAATCTTGTTGGGAAACCGAGGCAATCCGTGGACTGCACATACTATAAACAAGACACGTTAGTGATTGTGGGATAATGACTAGTGCCATTTTTTAAAGTGAACAAGATGGCCTGGTCTTTCTTCCTATTCTTAATCTATCCAAAATAACCCAAACTCACTGCTACTAAATCAATTCTGACTCATGATGACCTTTTAATCCATAAGTTTTGCTAAAATCTATCCGCCTTGGGTGATCCTGCTGGGATTTGAAATACCAGTGACAGCTTCAAGTATCACAAAACACATAAGCCACCACAATATGACATGCCAACAGCAAGAGGCTTAGGATTGCATGGACTAATTAACCACAATATTCTTGTGACAAGTAACGTGAATTTATTTTAAAAGCCAACTAATATTTGTTGCCTCTTTATTATTTCAAATCCTGATCATTTAAATACCTGCTCCTCTTTCCAATCACACAATAAATGATTTTTTAAAAGCCACCCCATGTGGCAGTCTCCAGCATTATTACTCACTGCAGCCCTGACTATGTGCACTCAGCAGCATCCAAGTCAACCCCATTGCAGGCCACTGTGACTGTGGTCCAGAAAAAGGGACCCCTCCATTAAATTATTGCAAAAAAAAAATCGCTGGAAACATAGAGAAATGTTATTTATTTGAAGTAACAATAATTACAAGTGATGAATTATATAGAGTGATGTTAAACTAATCTTCTGAAAACAAACAGCCTTAAAACACAATGAGGACTTATCACCTCCCTGGTTCCTTTTACCTTGACAAAACTGTGGCTTAAACTAAGTGACCTACTCCCAGAATCAAAACAGCATAGGTATCTGTTTCAAGTTAAGAGGCAAACTGCAGTTGAGTGAAGTGGTGTGATTTACAGAGCCTGGGGAAAGTTTATTTTATCAACAGCCTTTTTGGGAATCATGACTAGAAGAGCTAATGCCCAATTATCCTAAAACTCAGTAGAAAAACTCATCGTGTTTGCACACAGTTACATACACAGTAACCAGCCACTAGATGTCACTCTCCTTCAAAGTGCTGCTGACATTTCTGATCCAAGTCAAAAGAAGTCCAGTGGTCTAGAAAACTAATTCCTTAAATGGCATTCATTAAAAATAATCTGACCTTTGATCGGAGTGCTGCACAGTAGTTGACAAAAATAAAAATGAAAATCCACTGGAGACTGGCTATTGGGCCCTGAAGGCCCAAAATACAACCTTTAACTAACTGCCTGGAGACTTCAGAGATGCAAAGACGACTTTCAGACATTAGGGGGCAAAGCTGCCAACAGGCCCGTAGGAGCTGCTCCAGCTCAGTCAGCCCCCAAGTTCTGAAAAGCCATTATCAAGCACCTTAAATCACAGGGGAAAAGTGGTTTCCTTTCCTATTTTATAACAGGACAAAATGCTCAAAATTCAGACTTATTCTCGTCTTCCCTTACAAAAATATGAAATTCTGAGTTCTTGATCACCTTTGTAGTTTGTGTTTTTAAAGTGTGCTTGGGTTTTCTGGTGCCCTTTCCCCCAACATAATTTATGGGAAAGGGTTTTGGGAGGGATTATGGCATGCAGATCACAGATTACGAACGGGCAGTTTTGAGTTGCACCCCACCTGAGGGATTTTGTAGTTGTGTTGGATGTCAGTATTGGGCCCTAAAAATTAAATTCATAACTCATTGGGGGGCGGGGGGCAACACTATATATAAAGGCAAAGAATTTTATCTGAAAGTGGTTCACAAGTCCTAGTACCAGCCCAAAGTCCACCTCCTCAGTAGGCAAAAAAGCAGGGATTAGCACCACCCACTGCAGGTCTGCACACGCACACTGGCAGCACTGCCCACCAAGCTCCCAGCATTACTCTTGGCTTCCTGCTTGTCCAACAGGATGCAGAGTTTACCATCCGGAATGTAAACAGTGCAGGATAAGAAGTTTGAGATTCACTACCAAGATCCCCAGGAACTACAAGGCTTTAATACCAGAAGGCCAGACAGGCAAAAGGCACATCAACTATAGACATGCACGCCCAGAGAGAAAACCAGAGGCTCCTGAGTAGGTCTGGATTGCCACAGAGCCCAGTGTGTGTGTGTGTGTGTGTGTGTGTGTGTGTGTGTGTGTGTGTGTGAGAGAGAGAGAGAGAGAGAGAGAGACTTGTTATGAGGTGCCGTCAAGCCGTTTCTGACACATGGGCAACCCTACGCGCAACAGAACTAAGCAATGGCTGGCCTTGTGCCAGCCATACAATTGTTAGGCTTGAGTCAAAGGCTGCAGTCACTAGCAATGAAAAGCAGGGCACATCTCTGTACACGGATGGACTGCTGCTCATCCCATATGTCTGTCTAGAGACAAACAAACAGCATCCATCCCACCCCGTCTTACATATCAACATAGAGTGTCATTCTACATAGTGCTAATACTAACCTTCATACCTTTTGAAAATGTAGGTCAGCTGCACTTGAATCCACCTTGACTCCCTCAGGAACCCTCGACCACATCAGAGAACTGTGTTCCCTGAAGTTTGCAAGGACAGGTTTGTGTTGTTTGTTTGTTTGTTTTAATGGACTGGCAAGGCGTTCTTCCCAGGTGGCTTTGGGCAGACCCGAACCACCACCTTTGGGTTAGCAGCAAGCAAAGTGACTACTTTGGATCCCTCAGCCTTTAGCCATGAGGGGCATGTACTTTGCACACTTCATAACATGACCCACAGCGACTGACCATTTTGGAAAATCGCATCACTGAGAAGTTGTTTTTCGTGTGTGTGGCTAGCCCAGCCCAGCTGCACTGCTGATCTCCTCCCTGGGGGTTATGCAAACAGGGCAGGTATTTCCTTCCTTCCAGTTTGGAGGGTGGCTGTGCCTTAGCAGAAATTTACTGAAGCACATATTTCTTAAAAAACTACTTGCTGGGCTGAGCCCGGGTGGCGTGGTCGTTGTGTGCAGCCTACAGGGTTGGTGGTTCAGGTCCAGTGACAGCTCTCCAGGAGCAAGGCTGGGCTTTCTACTCCCACCGGGGTATTGATGCTCCCCACAAACTATTTGCTTTTAATTCCTCTCTGATATATATAATGATATGTGTGTATATGTACATGTACAGATATATAAATCTGGAATCCAGGTGGTTATATAATTTGTGACTTCTATTATGTTTATTAAAACCACATAATATGCCATTAGGAAGGAAAAATGGGCCTGTTGGGGTTACAAATAACTGCCCTGAAACCCATCAAGGACAGACGCTGCGATTCCTGAATTCTTCAGAGGCCTCACCACCCTCTGAGTTGTTACTTCTTCACCTCCCTGCTAACTCCCCTGGGTGTCTCTGCGTGAGGCCCATATGTCATGTCCTCTCGGAGGAACCCTCCTGGTGAAGTGGTGACGCTGTAGGTTGCAAACCACATGTTCGGCATTTTGAAACCACCAGCAACTCTGAGGGAGAAAGACAATGCTTTCTACTCCTGTCAACTGCTGCCGTCTCAGAAACCCATGGCGGGTAGAGTACAGGTAGACTAGAGAAACAAATTCATAGACACACATCTGGATATAAGGAAAAGGCTTGCATGCAAGAGGAAGGGATCATTAAGAAAGCCCCCCAACCCAGTCCAGTCCAAAGTCATAAGTCTGATATTAGCCCATATGTATGATGCCAGTCTATAAAGTCTCCTTCTGACTCACAAAGCATGCACAGTAGAAGCATCCTGGTGCTGGCAGGTGAATCCCTGCCATGGCTCTCGTTTCTAGGGCTCAGGGTCCGTCAGCAGTATCCGTTGGTGGTGAGAGCATCTCAGCGCTGGCAGGGGTCTGTCTGTGACTTCTCCAGCCCCTGAGGTGTGGGTCCATCAGGGCAAGCCCATGTGGCTTCTTCTCCGGCTCCTCCATTCTCCGGGAATCAGGATCAATCAGCATGTTGTCATCTCCTCTTGTCGGTGGTAGTTCCTCTCTCAGAGACTCAGTCAGTCTCTCTCCTCCAACTGGGAAATACCGCAAGATTCCCAGAATTCTCAGAGAAAGCCACGCCCACCCAGAGGCCTCATTGGCTCTCTCCAGATTGCCAGGCTAGACTCCACCCCTCCACTCCCAATCATGAAACTGACACACGAGTACATGACGGCCACAGCAAGTCTCTGTAAGTCTGCATGGACTTGATCGCAGGGAGTCTGGGAGGAGCCTTGGTGGTGGTGTCGGGTGGTAGACAGCTAACCACAGGTCAGCAGTTTGAACCCACCAACTGCTCCCCCTCAAGAGGAAGATGAAGCTGTCTGCTTCCAAAAAGATCTCATCTCAGAAACCCTGCACAGGGCCTCTGTGAGTGGGAGTTGACTGGGTGACAGTGTTTTTGGCTCTGGGTTTGGGTCTTTCTCAAGGAAATTCTTACTCTGACCCAGTCAGGACAGATTTCCGTGACCCTACAAGTTGCTCCTGAAGCCTCAGGTGATCCCCCTGTCCTCGTTCTTGTCACACTGAGTGGTCACGACCTCCTTTTTCTTAGATAGTCAACTCTCAGACGACGAGGCCTCTGCTGATTTGTATCACCCACAACTACCATGGGACTCATCCATTCATCCATTCAACATTTCTTTCTTAAGAGTCTTCAGTATGCCAGGCAGTGTTATAGGTGCTGGGGAGACACTAGTAAACAAGGCAGACACAGTGCCTGACCCTCCAGAACGGTCAGATCAGGTGCAGTGATGTGCCAAGTAAGCACCCCCAGCACAGGAGGGAGGGATGTGAGTGGGGTGCTGTGGGAGGGCCTGGAAGGGGAGACAGACATGATGTTGGGGGAGGCCAACTTGTGAGGTGACACTCTGCTCAAGGGTGCAAGGGGCCTGGCTTAGGAAGAGCCTGGAGAAGAGTGTCAAAACAGATGAAAGGACACAGGTCAGGAAACCATGAGCACCCAAGATGACAGGCCACTATGCTCAGGGTGGCTGAAAAGCATGAAAGGCGGTCAGTGAGGGTTGTTACATGTGTTGCGTGCAGAGGGCGGCAAAAAGTTTCATTTTAAGTGCAATGGTGTGACCTCAACCAAAGACTCAGAGGCCGACCTTCTCTTCTCAGACCTGGAATATCTTAACCCCATCTAACACCACACAGACTACATGCAAGCATGCCTTTTCCCGGCATTGGTTTGACAAAGGCTGTGACTTTGCCCCAGGTCAGTCAGATGCAAGCAGCCCTGGCTGCCACCTGAACAGCTTGATAGCCCCAGTAGAGAAAGGCTGGATAACCTGTTCCCGTCACGATAGTGGTTGCTAGGTGCCCTCCATGGGTTCCGACCCCTGTCAACCCCATGTACAACATAACAAATCACTGCCTGGCTCCACTCCCTCTTCACCATTGTTCCTATGCCCGAGTCCACAGCTGCAGTCACTGTCTCAATCCATCTCATGGAGGGACCTCCCCGCTTTCACTGCCCCTTGGCTTCACCAAGCATCAGGTCCTTTCTGGAAACTGACCTCTCCCAATGACATGCCCAAAGTATGTTCGACAAATAGGCATGACAGCCTTGTAAACCCTCAAGGGCAGTTCCACTTGGTCATGGGAGGTCACGAGTCAGGAGAGGGCTTGTAGGCACTCAACAACAGCAACCAGAGCAAAACAAGCTGAGATGGAGAGGCTGGGAGCTCCCTCGTGCTCTGTGAGACTTGGCCTCTGGCTGCCAGCATCAAGCCTCCAGAATCACCATTTCTTCCTTCAATCAAATATATAAGTACTTAGCCTGTGTTCCAGGCACAAAGAATACAGAAATAATAAAAAATGTAGGGGGTGGGGGACAGGGGACAGACATGGGATAAGACAGGTAGAAACTCAACTCTACCAGTATGGATGTGGAAAAGATCAGACATGGGATAAGACAGGTAGAAACTCAACTCTACCTGTATGGATGTGGAAAAGATAACAAGTAAAAAGATGGCAAATAAGTATATTAGAGAAGTCATGACAAATTACATGGAGAAACAGCAAGTGGAAGAGGTGGATAGGAGATGGATTGTACCTCAATGATACTCCACTGGTTGACACAATGTAGTCCCTCCTCTAACTGTGCCAAAGGGCTGCATAGAGTATCCTCACAGTACAGGACATTAGAAGAATGGCGTCTTCATGAAACAATTGGTGAGATGGGCTCAGAGAAGTTCAAAAAAAGTGTTACGGTCTCATAGCACACCAGCAATGAAATACGCATATCTCTTTTGTGCTAGATGTCTATCAATGGAAATAAAGTAATAATAACAAGCATTCACTGCATACTTATTATGTGCCAAGTGCTGCTAGTCATGTCTCCTGCATGCATCACTTCATGGAATCCTCACAAAGACCTCCTAAGGTGGTATCCTTTTATTATTCCCATCTTACCCATAAGGTACCAGTGATACAAAATAGGATAGCAACTTGCCCAAGATGACTAGTTGGTGCATGGTGGAGCCAAGATGCAAATTCGGGCAGCTGGTCTCCATGACTTGGGTTTGTGGCCGCTACATTGCCCAGTGCCACCCCAGAAGGAATGAAGAGGGAAAGGCTTCTCTCATCATTCAATGGCAGTGAGCTTAACAACTCGCTCAAAATCACTCATCTCAAAATGACTGTGACCCATCTGCCTTTGAGGTTATGTCTCTTTTACCCCTTTTGTCAATTAGCGTTAAGGACACTGGCACCAAAGACGAACAGAGTACAAGATCCCCTCACCCCTCACTCCACCTGGCCACCGACCTCCCAGGTAATGGTTACATACATGCAGCTTGTTGAGAAGTACCGCATCCGTTGTGCTGTTGGCCCCTGGCTTCGCAGCTTTCCAAAACTGCTTCTGGGCCGAGTATCGGTTCATAGGGCACAGCTTGAAGAGACAGTCTAGAAAGTGAAGTGCAAAAAGAAGACAGACAATTGTTACTGAGTTGTATGCCCCCTCAAATTGTGGAGGACGTGGCCCCCCTTACTGATATTAGGGCTTAAGAAGGCCACTCCACGTGAATATGACTTGCAAGCTACAAAGGCCCTTTGCAAGCCGCTCTTGTTTAAATTAGTTCTTACACCACTGTGTGAGGTTACACAGGTGGAAACTGAGGCTCACAGAAGTCAGTCGCTTATCCATCATCATAGCTACACAGGGGGAGACCTGAGGCGCAGAGACTCCCTCTTGTGTTTTCTCCTGTCCCATAATCCTTTCCTTTCCTTCATAACAGAGAAATATGAGGGGACTCTGAACAGTTTGTAGGAAAATTGTATTAAAAAATAATGGGGGGGGGGGCAGAAGATAATGGAATTTTTCCATTAACTTTTTGAAGATCATTCTCTTAAGTTTCACCAAATGCAATGATACAAATAAGCATATTCTTATCTATATTCTATTTTCTTAAGTCAAATGGTATTAAAAATAAATAAAATTGGGCTGAGCCCCGGTGGCGTAGTGGTTGTGCGCGGGACTGCGGCCCACTGGGATGGAGGTTCGATTCCGGCTCCCAGGAGCAAAGGCTGGGCCTCCTACCCACCACCAGGGCAGTGATGCCTAAAAAAAAAAAAAATAAATAAATAAATAAATAAATAAATAAATAAAATTATGTAAGTTTATCTACAGGAATCTCTCAGAGTCCTGGCACTTGAGTGTCCCAAGCAAGCTGAGCCTCTGAAGTGCAGACAGACATGGTTTGGGCGGGCTAGTAGTTGATTCCTGCCCTTGGTCTCTCAGTCTCATAGCATGATGGTGTGGTGTACAACATACACATGTGGAACTGTGAAGTCAGGCTGGGGTGGTTACATAATCTGTTGTCAATTTGAGACTATTGTGAGTGAAGGGGTACTTGTCAATCAGGTCGCAGCTTGATGACTTCATTTTGAGACCCTAAGGAGATAAATAGCATGCTGGAGGCAGGATACCTGGCCCCCCTCCCTGCAACATATTCCTGTCGACAAGACACATGGAGTTATGCTACAGCCATGTGGAGATGCATCCCAGCACTGAAATGCTTCCACGTAGTGCCACTGAATCCACAAGGTTTTCTCCCCACTGGCCTCTGCTCTTCCTGTATTCGGCATCACATTACTTATGTGCGTGAGTCTTAGAAGGACTTTATAGATTGGTATGAGACATTTGGGCTAATATCAGACTTATGGACTTCATCTGCACTGGGCTGGGCTGCTATCTCAATATTCGATTGCTCTATATATAAAGTTCTTTCTTATACACATATGAGTCTCCCTGGATTTATTTCTCAAGTCTACCCAGACCAATACTCCAGCCAAATGGTCAGGTGGTTTTCATCAATGAAAACATGGAGAAACAAAATAGCAAAGAAAACCCAGGGAAAATGAAGAATCTGGCAGAACCGACCCTGGCCTTATTCTTTTTGTTAGCCAGTAAACAGTAAAAACAAGAATGATCTGGTCAGATCTGGAAATAGTCACCCAGAAATTTGTAGTCACAAAGCCAACCCTTTAAAGAGTCTTTAATGGGGAGCCTGACCCTTAACTACCATGTGCTCTCAGGCACCAATAATATAAAGCCCTCATGACTAATAGCATACTGCATTGTACTAATCTTTAATCGTTAATGCTTATTTCCCTGTTTGTTTTCATAAGATACTTAAAACACTTAGGCTGAGCCCCGGTGGCATAGTGGTTGTGCGCAGGACTGCAGCCTACTGGGATGGAGGTTCAATTCCAGCAGCGGCTCCACAAGAGCACAGGCTGGGCCTCCTACTTTCACCACCAGAGGGCAAAAAACCAAAAACAAACAAAAAAGATATTTAAAACACTAAGATATGCCTATCTATTACCTCTCTATACATAAAGAGATATATGATAGATTCATACACATTGTGACATTTATATTAGATACATCGTTTAAGGGTATACTCAAGAACAACTTTTGAAAGAGCTATGTCATCACTGACCTGTTACATGTTTAAAATGGAAAACCAAAGGGCTACACTTTGTCACATGGAGTTTTCACATGTTAAGTAATTGTAGGCCAATCCTCAAAATGAACTAAATTTCACCCTGAAAGCAGTACACAATAGGCTCTTAAGGACATCTGGTCTACTAACTGTATGAGTTTATCAGTCCTCAATTATTAGTCAAAGTGAATTCTTTTTTTTAATGAAGTGAATTCTTTTTTTATGAATCATTTTATTGGGGACTCATATAACTCCCATCATGATCCATACATACAACAATTGTATGCAGGCCGCATTTGCACACTTGTTTCCATCATCACTCTCAAAACATCCTCCCCTCCAGTTAGGCCCCCAGTACCAGATCCTCATATTTCCTTATCCCTCTCCCCCTCCCCCATGAACCCTTAATAATTTATAAATTGTTATTACTTATTTATATCATACACTGTCCAATGTGTCCCTTCACTCACTTCCCTATTCTGTGCCCCAGAAAGGTTATATATAGATCCCTGAAATTGGTTCCCCCTTTCTATTCCACCATCCCTCCACCCTCTCAGTATCACCACTCCTACCACTAGCCCTGAGGGAACATCTATCCTAAATTTCCCATGTTTCTGACTCCAGTGTACATCCCCTGTTCTAGCTGGATTTGTCTGGTAGAATTGGGATCATGATAGTGAGTGGGAGGAAGCATTTGAGAACTAGAGGAAAGTTGCAAGTGAACTATTTTAAGGAACCTTGAGGAGGTAAACCTTGTCTTAGCTTAGTAACTGTCTCAAAGTAACACAAATTCTTATTGTTGTTGGGTATACAAACATTGAGACATCTGCCCCCCTAATTCAAATCAGTCTCTCCTCTCAGTGAGATCAATAAATTTGTATCATATCCTGGACACACAAAAAGTTAGCACTATTCATGGGCAAAATATATCACTTAACAGTAGAAATAAAAAAAAAAAACCCAGTAGAAATAAAAAGAACCTTCCCCATTTCTATGAGCTGCTTCCTCAGTATATTCACCCAGAGTTAAAGGCAGTCATAAACATGTCATCAAGTTCACTTCTGCAGCTCACAGAAACCCCATGTGACAAGTCAATCTGCCTTAGAAGGTTTGCTAGGCTATACTCTTCACAGAAGCACACCCTCACATATTTCTTCCTTCCTGAGGATAGTGGTGTATTTGAACTGCTACCACGTTGGTTAGCAACCAGACACTTAACCACTAGCCACCAGGGTTTCTTTAAGCAAAGACAAGATCAATGATATCAATCTTTGTCAAGAATCTGACAGATTTATCAACTGAAAGTATATTTTCTCTGTACATGAAAGATACAGCCTATGGTGTTTTGAGGACAAAAGTCAGACCAGGAAATGAGTTTAACAGATAGAGATGCCCTCTACTCTCTCTCTTTTAATCTTTTCCATTGCAATTTTACTTTTATGCATTAATATCCTAAAAAACAAAAACCGTCTCTAATGCATAGTGATGACTGTACATTATATAGTTCAGGCCACTGTTGTTGAATTCTTAGAGTAGGGGTCCTCAAACTATGGCCTGCGGGCCACATGCGGTCCACTGACGACATTTATCTGGCCCACCAGGTGTTTTTGCCATCACTGCTGTCCTGCAGTGAATTTGTTCATAGTGTGTTTTTTTTTTTTTTTGGCATCACTGTCCTCTGGTGGTCATGGGAGCTACCCAGAGCTGCTCCTGAGAGCTGCCGTTGGATTTGAACTGCCAAGCCTGCGGGCCACAGTCCCACACTGGGGCTCAGTCAGTGTTTGTTTGTTTGTTTGTTTGTTTAATTATAATCCAGCCCTCCAATGGTCTGAGGGACAGTGAACTGAACCTGCTTAAAAAGTGGACCCCTGCCATAGATGGTAACATAATGACTTCACCGTAGAATCTGCTTTACCTACCCACTTGAGAGGTGTGAACTCTCAATTCATTCTGCAAACAATCACACACACACACACACACCAGGGATCTGTTGGTCATAAATGAATGGACTATCTTTGACATGGAACAGAGGGATCTGTGCTAGGTTCAAGTGATCTTAAGAAGGCCAGAACTTGACAGCAAAAAAAAAAAAAAAAAGTATTCTAAACATTTAGACAACCTGCATTAACATCTGATACAGGTCTAGTTTATAGACCAAATGGGGTTCACAATTTTAACTTTTATAAGGAAAAAGACACTAGAGTAAAATAGTTTATTCATCTCTCCAACATAGTTCATAATGTGAGAGCGAAGAGTTGTTTCTAAGTTGACTTGGGAAACAGTGAGAACTGGACCCTTGGTGCTGAGTCAGCACACAATGGACCGCACCATGTGTAACTGTCCATAGTTTAACCACACCAAGCCGTCACTTAGCAAATGGGCTGTAAATGTCAGACCATGTCACATTCACCATGGCCAACCCCACCAAAGCCTGGCTCTATCTCTCATGCCATTTGTTTCCTTTGGGCAAAACTGAGCACTGGTATTTACAACCAACTTTCTATGCAAAGATGCAAGATGAAAGCAAACATACTAGTAATAGAACCAAATTAGCCTTGCTGATTCTGTCCTCCTTCCCCAGTTGCTCAGCAACTGCTTCAAGAGAAGTTTAGTTTTTTAATTAAGTTAAATTACATCAAATATGATGATAAAATAACCTTGCAGAATTCTAGAATCCATTGGCTCCATTTTGCCCTTTGGAATTTGGATGGCACAGCAGAGCAAATTAAAATTCCCCCAGGTCTTAATCCTGTTCTAAGTTTAGACATAGACAAATATAGGAAATCCAGTAAGAATAGATATAATACATATTTGAGGGAAAGCAGAGCTTAAATACATGAGTGCATATACAGATACACACACACACTTGGTATCTCGCTGAAACAAATGCCCCCCCCCCAAAAAAAAAACTCAGGAAAAATAAGAAACAAACAAACAAAACCCCTCTATTTTCTGTGAAACCTAATTCCAGCTTACCAAGTTCAAATAAATAAAGATCAGCATAGGCTAGAAGGGAGACCTCTAAGGGAGGTGTCTGCAGGAAAAGGCAAGACCGTTGGCCCTGAAGAACCCAAGAAGGTAGCAAGAATGGTGCAAGTACACTAAGGATTCAGTTGGGGTGGGGGCAGAAAAACAAACAGAAACAGGGGTTCACTGCAAACTACTGACTTAGGGCCCCAAATCACTGGACCACCTTTTTTTATATGGACTACTATTACAAATAACTTCTACACTTTAAAACAATGGAAATGTGTGGTCTCATTTATAATATAATATGCTTAATTTTGTCTCTTGTTCCACCAAACCTAAAATATTGCCTGCCTTGATCCTTCACAGAAAACTGTTTGCTGACTCCTGACCTAAAGGGTTCTTCTGGAAGAAGATGGGAGAAGCCCAGAGAAGGACAGTATACTCCAGGTTTCTCATGGAAAATATGGCTTGCCACTTGAGACGGACAGGAACACACCAACTACTCTACAAGTTCTACTGCAGAGTTCTAGCCACGCCTTGGGGCCTTCTTAAATCAGAATAGACTCCCAAGGCTCAACAGTCCATTGATGGAATTTTCTATTAAGGAATTCAGACACTGAACAAGAGACAAAAGTAACTCTGAAGAAATAGGGACAATTCAAGGCACGGAGGGTATTGTTCAAGAGGTAAAGCTGTAACAAAAATCATCAATAAAATCTTCAGAGACATAAGACTGGAAGTTATGACCATAAAGGCAACAACAGAATAGTATTTAAAAATATGACAACATAAAGAGGCAAATGTCTAAATTTATTAAACTCTCATTATTGGTAACCACATTGAGATATTTTCCCAGAAAGATAAGGGAAGGGGGAGGAGCGCATGGGGCAGGAAGAGGGTGATAGAAAGAAAATGGTAAAAAAAAAAAAAAGAAGAAGAAGAAGAAAAAAAAAAGAAAAGGAAAGAAAGAAGAAGGAATGGGGGAAGAAAGCAAAGAGAGAGAAAAAAAGAAAAGAAAGTGGAGGATGTAGCAGATCAACCAATAGGAAAAGAGTAGAAAAAATTACCAACAAATGTTGTCGAACTGGAGGAACTGACTCTCTAGGCTGAAAGAATCCACTACCTGCCCAGCCAAGGGAAGAAAAAAATGAGCGATCCAAAGACATCGGTGTAAACTTACAGAATAGCAGGGAAAGAAATGGACCCTAAGACATACCAGCAAGGAAAATGGCTCCATCAGAAGGATAAGGGGAAGAACAGCGATGGAGACTGCTTAGAGGAGACTCTTCAGAGCCAGTTCAAATGTCTTCAAAATGCTGGCTGAAAATATTCTTAACCTGGAATTCAGAGCTCAGCGAAGTGATGAATTTGGTATGAGAGAAGAATAAAATCAAGTTTCAAATCTTCTTCCCCCAGAGAAGTTTTAAGGAAGATTTTGGAAGATGTGTTCCATCAGATGGTGCCAGAAAATTGTTTCTAAAAGCCACTTAATCATTAAAGAGGCCTGTCCTGGCTCAGTTCAAATGTCACCATTTGACAGGGATGGTATGCTTAATCCCTCCTGGTCAATGGTGTCACAGCAGATATGGTGAAGGAAGTCCTACGATGACACGGTGCAGAGCATGGCATGACATTGAACAAATACAAAGGACTCCAGTGGTGACGGACACTGGCAAGAAGTGACAGATGAGCCCACCTCCTGCCACACAGACAACATACTGAAGCCTTTAACAGGAGACACTTGGCACAGGCTACTAGGACTGGGTGAGTCAAGAAAAATACAACTCATTCCAGGGAACATTTGCATATTAAAATCCAGTGTGCCTTTGGGGTCAACAGTAAAAAATATTTGCATAGTCATAAAATACAACAGAAATATTAATATGACCAATTTTTTAAAATGTGATATAATTGCTAGGAGAATAGAGAAAAACTAGGAAGGTATGAGAAAGTCCACTACATCTAAAATAACGGGAAGTCAACAGACAATATTAAAGGCATAAGGAATCAAAAAGACATACAAGCACCGATAACAATTTCTTCATGTAAATTACCTTTCCCCCTCAGTTACTGTGTTGTAGCTTGGTACCATTTTACAACCACATCTTGACAAAGGGTCACAATCTGGATAATGCCATGTCTTGGTGGGGATCAAGGCACCTTTCTGCCCCAATGACGAGGACACAGATTGACACAGCTCTTCTAGAAGGAAACCTATCACCAGTCTAATTACACACTCACTGTCAAGAAGACCCTTCGAACTCATGCCTATAAGGCAAAGTAGAACTGCCCCGGTGGGTTTCCAAGACTGGAACTTTTTATAAGAGTATCTTTCTCCCAAGGAGTAGCTTGGGGTTTCGAACCACTGACCTTGCAGCTAACAATGCAATGAGTGACCTACTATATCACCAGGGTTCCTATCATCCAATAAAGGTATACAATCCCATAGTTCTGCCAGTGGGCATACATTCCAAGGAAATTCTCACAGAAGGGTAAGAGGATATGAGAGATACTGTTGTGGGAAAGAAAGGAGGTCAACTTTTCATGGCGGAGGCCTGTGTTACCAAGTGAATAGTGCCCTCCCATTACTTCATCCTTTCAAAAAAGAAAACGTACATGTTGTGATCTTAATACCTAGACCTGCAGATCTCATATTGCTTGTGCATAGAGTCTTCTTTGTTATGTTGATCAGGCCACATTAGTAGAGTAGAGTGTGTCTCCTGCACCTGGTTGGCTCTGAGTTACACAAAGACCAGCTTAGATACAGAGGCAGCTACAAACTAGGACGACTACGGTCATATTAGGGTTTCTACAAACCAAGGAACCAAGCAATGCCTGAAACTGCTACAATGAAGAAAATGACACCCTAAGACTCAGACTTGAACTTTTAACCTCCAAAGTTTTCGGAAACAAAAGTCTAATCTTTAAAGTGGCATGTGTTAGACCAGAAAGAGAAACCAATTCATGAACATGCATATGTATATAAGGGAGAGGTTTATATACAAGAGAATTGGAATATTAAGAAAGTATCCCAACCCAGTCCAGTCCAAGTCCATAAGTCCAATGTTTGCCCATATGTCCGAAATCAATCCATTAGTTCTCCTTCAGATTCACGAAGCACATGCAATGATGCCAGGACAGTCACAGGCCAATGGGTGTAGAATCTTCTGTATCCAGTGTCGATAGAAGTATCTCAGTACTGGCCGGGGTTTTCCAGTGGCCTCCCAAGCATCTCAGCACTGGCAGGAGTCTCCACGTGGCTTCTCTGTCCCAGCGGTCTAGTTCCATCAGGGTAAGCTCATGTGGCTTCTCGCCTGGCTCCTTCAGTACTCAGAGTCTATCAGCATGCTGCTATCTTGTATTCTCAGTAGAGTGTCTCCTGAGGACAGAGTTAACAGTCTCTCCCTTTCACAGGGGAAATATCACGAGATTTCCCAGAATTCTCAGAGAAAGCTATGCACAGAGGTCTCATTGGCTATCTCCAGATTTGACAGGCTAGACTTCATCCGTAAACTCTTAATCAAATTGGCACCAGAGTATATGACTGCCACATGACATATGTGCTAGAATAGCACTAGGAAACCCAGATAGTCTGGAACTTGCACTCACATAGTCCTGGAGTTAACTAATCACATGGCCCAACAGGATGGAGGAGAATTAGAAAATATAGTTCAGCCAGGAACTCAAGAAGAAATGAGTTTGCTGTGCACCCAGTCAATCTCTGTTCTTTAAAACATCAATCATCCATGTCACTCTCTGTTATCCCCAATCTAGTTGTTGGACTTACAGCAGTAAACCAGAAAAACAGATCTACTTCACAGAATATATTCAAAGTGTGGTAGATTTGAAAGACTCAAACCCACCTGTTAAGGATTGAATCATGCCCCATCCCCCAAGAGTGTTGTAAATCCTAACTCTATAATATGTGTGGCTATATTCCATCTGGGAATAAGGTCATCTTTGTTAGGCTCACGAGCAATCTGTTAGTCTTAAATCAAATAGCTTTGAGATATAAAGAAAACAAATACAGTGCAAATTGTTGTTCCTATTGTTGGTACATGCCTTCCAGTCAGTTCTGACAATTATTGACCTTCTGTACAACAGACCAAAACACTGTGCTATCATGCACCATCCTCACAAACATGCTTATGTTTGAGCCTGTTGTTGTATTCACTGTGCCAACCATCTTGTTGAAGGATTTCCTCTTTTTCACTGATTCTACTGTATCAAGCATGATGTGTCTCTCCAGGGACTGGTCTCTCCTGAGAGCATGTCCAAAGTAGTATGTGAGATAAAATCTTGTCATCCTCATTTTTTAAAAATAATTTTATTGGGGGCTCTTACAGCTCTTATAACATTCAATGCATCATCTGTATCAAGCACATTTGCACACATGTTGCCACATTCATTTCCAAACATTTTCCACTTGAGCCATTGGTATAAGCAACTCTTTCCCCCTCCCTTTTTTTTAAATGAATCATTTTATTGGAGACTCATACACTTCCCCTCATGATCCATACATACATCAATTGTATGCAGGCCACATTTGCACATTTGTTGCCATCTCCACTCTCAAAACATCCTCCCTCCACTTAGGCCCCAGTATCAGCTCTCCATATTTCCCTTCCTCCTACCTCCTCTCCCATGAACCCTCAATAATTTACATATTGTTTTTGCTTTTTCCTATCGTACACTGTCCAATGTGTCCTTTCACCCACTTCCCTGTTGTCCATGCCCCAGAGAAGAGGTTATATTTAGATCCCTGAATTTGGTTCCCATCATCCTCACTGTTAAGGAGCACTCTAGCTTGTACTTCTTTCAAGACATTTCCAGGATAGACTTGGTTATTATTCTGGAAGTTCATGGTACTTTCAATATTCTTCACCAACACCATAATTCGAATGTATCATTTTTTTTTCTGCCTAGGATGCATGTGGTCAGCTTTCACATGCATCTCAGACAAATGGAAACACCATGGCTGGATTCAGGCACACCTTAGTCCTCAAAGTCCTCATTTTTGCTCTTTAATACTTTAAAGAGGTACTGTGCAGACGAACCCCATGTTTACACTGTTTGCTTTTGCAACTGCTACTTCAATAACCAGAAATTGTGAATTGAAATAACAGGAAATCCTTGACAACGTCTATCTCTTCTCCTTTTATGTTGATGTCATCTATTGGACCAGTTGAGAGGATATTGTCATTCTTTACATTGTTTTTTGCCACACTGAAGGCTGTATGTAATCTTTGATGATCAACAGCCACACCCATGAACACACCTCTCACCAGATCTCAGCAACTCAGCTGTGTCAGACTTGCTTGTACTTGGATTTCACCTGGAAATACTGGGTGTTGTACTGGCTTAGGAACATCCAGCATTAAATCCATTCTGAATGCTAGGTATATTACATCCTTTATCTACTTATTCAATCTCTCTGCTGAACAAATAATCCAAGAAACGGGGTTATAAAAAGAAGAATGCGCATCGGGCTTGGAAAAAGGCTCACAACCAACCTGCAATATACAGGTAACAAAACCTTGTTTATTGATAGCCAGGAGGCCTTGAAGGTTTCGCTTAGGCACAGAAAAGAAAGCAGAAGTGATGGGAGAGATACACAATACATGAAAACTTAGAAAGCTGGAAAGAGACAATAACCTTCCCCCAGAACCAACAGAGTAGGAAAGCCTCCCCTACTGCCAGTACCCTAAGGACGGACATCTAGCCTCTGAAACTCTGAGAAAATAAATTATTTGCCCTAAGTCCCCTTGTGGTACTTCTGTGATAGCAGTGCTATGTTAACTGAGAAACCATTTCATTGGTCAAAAGGACACCAATGAAAAGGTTACCATCTCTTAAATGTCTTTATTGAGTCAGCATATTCAAATTTCATTTTAAATAAAGAGAAATCAAGGGACCATTTCCATAAGCTCTAGATAGGGCACATTTAGATATTTTTCATTTATAGTCTGTATTTCTTGTAAAAGTTAAGTTGCAAAGAGTAACTTTTGGGGAGAAATACGAGTTGAGGTGTTAGTTCTCAATGCAGTAGAATAAGACTTATGATGATTAATGAAAGGGAAATGTAAAGTCGTCCTTATTTTAAGGATTCTCTCAAGTCAAAAGTACTATAAGCCTCCTACCAAGCTCACGGCCATCAAGTTGATGCCGACTCATAGAGACCCTAAAACACAGGGTAAAACTATCTGTCCCTGGAGGTTTCTGAGACTGTAACTATTTTTGGATTTAGAAATTCCAGTTTTTTCCCCTTGGAACAGCTGGTGTTTTAGAACCACTGACTTTTCGAAACACCAGCTACACCAAGGGAGATA